>ML272189.1:1560-14722 GCA_005239495.1 Nicotiana undulata | reverse complement strand
TATATATAGCTTTTTCTTTTAGAATCTCAATTATAGCTTTTTCTTTTAGAATCTTGCTCTAGTTGCTCGAATCTAATCATAATTAACTCAACATAATTAATTTAGGCTAAAGAAACTAACTTTATTGAAAATTATAAATTTTTCTAAGTTTTCTAAAAAAAAAGTGAAAACCCGACCCTGGCCCGCTTGGCCTAAACTTGGGGTTCGGACCAAATTACGTTTACGCATTCACCCACGAATCCAAATATACAATTAGTTTCGAAATCCGACCTCAATTCAAGGTAAAGATTTGATTTTTACAAAATTTTCTAATTCTACCATAACCCTCAATTTTTACCATGAAAATACTTAGTTTTTTATTTATAATTGATGAAAAACAATGAATAATTGAAAGAGTAAAGTTTAGAATTGATTTCCTATGACTTGGGGATGATATTTGGTGAATCAATTCGTTCCTAGGGCTGTGGAGTTCAAAAATTTGAAGAAGAAGAAGTTTGCCCGTTTTATATATCTTTTTCTGCCATCTATTCTACCTCACTCGTGCCAAATAATCCCGAAACTCAATTTTTTTGTTCCAATGGATTTCCTGTTAAATTCTAGTCAAGTTAAACTTTTGAATCACTCAATTTGACCTTATAATGAAGGAGATATGTAGGTTTTAATATTTGCAAATAGTGCAGATTTTTAATACGTCGTCAGTGGTAATTTCGTAATTAACCTGAAAAATCTGGCAACTTTAGTAAAATGACCATAAACTCCTTATACGATTTCCAAATTCGATGATTCTTTTTGCTACGGGTTCGTAATTACGATACGGATCTAATACTTCATTCAAAACAGAAATCGGAGATCATTTGTTCAATATGATATCATTTATGCTTGAAGAAACGACGTCGAAGAATAAGAAAGAACGAGCGCAATACAACCCATACCTATTTGAAACACATTCGAGCCCTCGGGGCTCTAAACCAAACATGCACGCAAGTCTAAAAGCATCATACGGACTTGATCGTGCGATCAAATCATGAAAATAACATGTAAAACTATGAATTAAACCTCAAAACTCATTATTTTTCTCAAGAACATTTAAAGTTAACTATTTATCCACCGGACGTTCGAATCACGTCAAATAAATTCTGATTCTCACCAAATTTCGCAGACAAGGCTTAAATATCATAACAACCCTATATAGAGCTTCGAACAAAAATATGGGCCTGATACCAACGGTTTCAAACGTTAATTCATTTCTTTATTTCATTAATTATTCAACAAAACAATTTCTTTCAAAAATTGATTTCTAAGGCTTGGGATCTCGGAATTCAATTCCGGGAATACGCCCAAGTCCCATATTTTAATGCGGACCTCTAGATCCTAGTCCATTTACTCAAAATGTTGACTCAAGTCAACTAAAACCAAATTTTTAATTCTAATAAATATTATTTCTTATATTTTCACATAAAAGCTTTCCGATTTAAATCCCGGAATGCACACGCAAATAGAGGTAGTTAAAATTAATCTTTTTATGGCTAATAAGCCTAGATCGGAGTCTAAATTCATAAATTGACCCCTTGGGTCATCACAATCTGCACCTCTAAAACAAACGTTCGTCCTCGAACGGACATAGAAGATTACCTGAATTGGCGAACAAGTGTGGATATTTACTCTGCATGTCTGACTCGGACTCCCAAGTAGTTGCCTCAATGGGCTGACCTTTCCACTGCATTCGAACTGAAGGATAACTCTTAGACCTCAACTGACGAACCTGTCTGTCTAAAATGGCTACCGGCTCCTCCTCATAAGTCAAGTCTTTGTCCAATTTGACAGAGCTGAAATCTAACACGTGGGACGGGTCACCATGATATTTACGGAGCATAGACATGTTGAATACCGGATGAACTGAGGATAACCCCGGAGGAAGCGCAAGTCTATAAGCTACCTCCCCCACTCTATCAAGAACCTCAAATGGCCCGATATACCTAAGGCTCAACTTTCCCTTCTTCCTAAACCTCATAACACCCTTCATGGGAGATATCCAAAGCAATACTCGCTCTCCAACCATGAATGCCACGTCACGAACCTTACGATCGACATAACTCTTTTGCCTTGATTGAACTGAACGAAGTCTCTCCTGAATAATCTTGACCTTATCTAAGGCCTCCTGAACTAAGTCTGTACCCAATAATCGAGCCTCTCCCGGCTCAAATCATCCAACTGGCGATCTACACCGTCTACCATATAACGCCTCGTAAGGAGCCATCTGAATGCTCGACCGATAACTATTATTATAGGCAAACTCTGCTAACGGCAAGAACTGATCCCAAGAACCTCTAAAGTCAATAACACAAACGCGGAACATATCCTCTAAAATTTGAATAGTACGCCCGGACTGCCCGTTCGTCTAAGGATGAAATGTTGTACTCAACTCAACTCGGGTACCCAACTCACGCTGAACCGCTCTTCAAAAGTGCGAGGTAAATTGCGTACCTCGATTAGAAATGATAGACACTGGCACACCGTGAAGGCGAACAATCTCCCGAATATATAACTCAGCCAACCGCTCCGAAGTATAAGTATTTCTCACAAGAATGAAATGTACTGATTTAGTCAGCCTATCCACAATAACCCAAACTGCGTCAAATATCCTCTGAGTTCGTGGGAGTCCAACAACGAAGTCCATAATGATACGCTCCCACTTCCACTCAGGAATCTCTATCTGCTGAAGCAAACCATCGGGTCTCTGATGCTCATATTTTACCTGCTGACAATTTAAGCAACGGGACACATACGCAACGATGTCCTTTTTCATCCTTCTCCACCAATGATGTTGCCTCAAGTTTTGGTACATTTTGGCTGGACCTGGGTGAATCGAATACTTAGAACTGTGAGCTTCTTCAAGTATCAACTCACGAAGGACATCAACATTAGGCACGCATATACGTCCCTGCATCCTCAAACACCATCATCTCCAACTGTAACCTGCTTGGCACCATCGCGCCGAACTGTGTCCCTAAGAACCATCAAATGCGGGTCATCATCTTGCCGCTCTCGGATACACTCAATTAGAAAAGACCGAGCGACTGTACAAGCTAGGACACTGCTGGGCGAAATATCCAACCTCACAAACCGATTAGCCAACGTCTGAACGTCTGAAGCTAATGGTCTCTCACCGACTGGAATATACACAAGGCTGCCCATGCTCACCACCTTCCTACTCAATGCATCGACCACCACGTTGGCCTTCTCTGGGTGATACACTATAGTGACATCATAATCCTTCAGTAACTCTAACCATCTACGCTGCCTCAAATTTAGATCTTTTTTCTTGAATAAGTACTGGAGACTGCAATGGTCAGTGAAAACCTCACACGTCACGCCATAAAGATAGTGCCTCCAAATCTTCAATGCATGAACAATGGCTGCAACTCTAAGTCATGAACCGGACAATTCTTCTCATGGACTTTCAACTGTCTAGATGCATATGCAATCACCTTGCCATCTTGCATTAATACTGCGCCAAGTCTAATACGAGATGCATCACAATACACCGTGAAAGAACTTGAACCTGATGGTAACACCAACACCGGTGCTGGAGTCAAGGTTGTCTTGAGCTTCTGAAAGCTCGCCTCACACTCGTCTGACCATTTGAATGGGCCACATTTCTGAGTCAATTTAGTCATTGGGGCTTCTATGGATGAGAACCCCTCCACAAAACGACGGTAGTAACCCGCCAAACCCAAGAAACTCCAAGTCTCCGTGGTTGTAGTGGGTCTAGGCCAATTCTTGACTGCCTCTATTTTCTTAATAGTTGCTCATAGCAAATTACAGAATTATCAAATAGCTTCACGTCAAAACTTCACAATACCGATGACGAGATACGATGCTTGAAGACCTTGCAATTATATACCCGAATTAACATGCCTCATTTAACGCCACATGGGCAGGCACATACCTCGTAGGTCAAAACTCAATAATTATAACACAGATTTGGAAAACTATGCACAGTTAATTAATTAATTAATTTATTTACTTATTATTAGTATTACTTTTATTATTATTTATTCATTTATTACTACGATTATTATCATTATTTTATACATAAATTTTTGAATAAGCCTAACAAGCATGACTCCATACCCGTAGTATAGTAAAATTTTAATTCACAAGGGAGAATTTAAACACAAGAATTTCCATCACAAGGACCTCGTCCTTATATAACTTCCAACGCGGCTCGTAGCCCGATTCAAACGTCTCAAATCATATTAAAATGTGAGGATCTCATCCTAAATTCTGAATCACAAGCAACATGTGTATCGTGCCAATCGAAACATTCCACTTCCTTCCTTTAAATAGTTTCCGTTAAACAAAATTACAACACGTAATGATAGACACAACTATCTCCATAGAATTTCTCAATACAAGTATTCACATAAGTAGAGTTTTGAGTTACGAAGCTCACCCGAGAGTAGAGCATATTAGAAGAATTTTATTAGATACGCATAATCATATTAAGTTCAGGAAATCATCACTTTATACTAATTAGAGATTGTTCTTGTAATGACACCATTTAATGTAACGACCTCAGCCATACCATAGGAAATATACCAACATACTAGGTCTCCACCTCTAGGAGTCTGACCTCCACCTTCGACGTATAAGTTGAGTTGTAACTGCAATGGGGCACGTAGCTTGAGTGCTCTGATGAAATCATTCAGCTTCTCATACCGAGTTTATACCAAATAACTGGAATAACCATTGGAGGACTCTCGTAGCGGTGGTGCATTGAAAGAACTCATTGAAGCACCCTAAGTAATCAGATATATGGACTGGGTTGGTCGGTTGCCCGAGCCCCTGGCGAAATAATTTGTTGTTGCAAAGAAAATCCACTGAATCTTTTAGAACCTCGAGACCTCTTAGTCTCCTTAGCTTCCTATTTTCCTCATCTCAGACACATTCTGACATCTAAGCAATTTCTACCACTAGCCGAAATGAAGTATCAACTTGCCCTGAGTCGTACAAAATTTTACGATCATAATTGAGTCCTTTAATGAGTCTGTGGACTTGCTCTCTGTCTATATGAACCGAAGTAGGAGTATGACGGGCTAACTTATCGAACCTAATGGCATATTCTGAGACCGTCATGGTGACCTGCACAATCGTTCAAACCCTAAGCGCCACGCAAAAATGGATGGTTCGAGAAACAAACTCTTTCAAAAGCATTATGAGAACTGAGTCAAATAGTTGGTGTTGCAATGGCTGGTCGCCCTTTTCTTAGGCTTACGACAAACACCGGCGACCAATTTCATCATTTACTATGTTGACCCAACACTTCTAAACTACCCCAATTATTCATATACTCTTCGTTATTCTTTGGGGTAATCTCTTATCCCTATTGATGCACAATGATCCCAAAGTAGAGATCTATACAGATAATTCTTGGCACGAACCATATAGTCTAGAAGCTCGTAAACCACTGTACTCCCTCTGGAGCACTCCCAAAATCCGCAACCGTGACTTCCACGTTGAGTAGATCTTCTGTAGATTTAAAGGTGGCTTTATAACTCCTTTGGTACTGAAGTATAGGGTTATTAAGGAGACTGACACACCGCAATTCCCAGCTTTATCTCTTGCAACATCTACAACCTTATACATTCCAAGCCAAAACCGATATAACACATGACCCCGCAGTCTATTCCTTGACGGTGGAATTTTCCACTTGGCACGAAGTCATAGGTCACAATGCCTGATAATCTAAAATGTTAAACTTCACGGCTCATATAAATCAACTCCGTTGCTTTCAACTATTCCCTTGTTATGCAACACTGGAGTAGCTATAAATCCTTCTGTGATATGGGCTAGTCCCACATGTACCGACTGAGCTAGAACCTCCGCGTCTAGATCCATTTGAGACTATAGAATAGGTGCTGATGTTCGAGCTTTAGAATGAGCTTTGCTTCTGTCTCTCCCCCTAATCGTAGCTGTCATTGGGGCTTCATCTCTTGTCCGGTTGTAGAGGCTTTGCATGTTGTCGAGATTTGTGAGAGGACAAGAATAGACAAGTTCAATCATCAATGGTAGAATAAATTCACATGATAGAGTAGAATAGAAGCGGAATTGTTCCTAACTTCATAGCCTCTGAGAGATAAGCACAGACGTCTCTGTACCGATCTTTCAGACTCTACCAAGTTTGTTCGTGAATTGTGAGACCTAAGCACCTAGTGCTCTGATACCAACTTGTCACGACCAAAATTCTCAACCTTAGGGATCGTGATGGCGCCTAACACCACACTTTCTAGGCAAGCCAATGTTAGAATTCGATTAACTACTTGGCATTATTTATCCATTTAGATATAATAAAATAATCTAAAGTAAAATGAATCTATTGGTTTTCGATGAATAATTTCCAGAGATAAAATAATAAACAATTGAATAAAATGAACCACGAACTAATCATATAAATAGATCTAGAACTACCCAGAGTTCGGTGTCACAATTCACGAACTACTAAAGAACACTACAAATACTGGGCTTAAAGAAACAGTGTAACTGTTCTGAATATAATAAAACAACATTTATGAAAATAGGAGAAGACTCTCGGGATCTGCGAACGCCGGCAGATAGACCTCGTGTCTCCGAATAAATGAATAGCCGCTCTAAAAAAACCTCTATTGTTGGGCGATACCTGGGTCTGCACAAAAGAGTGCAGAGTGTAGTATCAGTACAACCGACCCCATGTACTGAGTAAGTGTCTAGCCTAACCTCGACGAAGTAGTGACGAGGTTACGGCGAGGCATTTACAATATAACCTGTGACAACATAAATATAAAGCAAGAAAGGAATCTAAACAAATAAGCAAATATTGCACAACAATAAAATAACTCAGCCGCCTTTTCCAAGTCTCAGTTATAACCAATACTCAAGTAAATCTCCAAGTTTCCAAACTTTACTTTAAAATAATCACATGTACGAAATATAAGAAAACTGTAGAGTAAAACAAGAATTTCCAAATCCTTAAAATTTAAAAATCATTAAAGCATCATTATTCCCCATATTCACTGTCTTGTTGCGGCGTGCAACCCGATCCCACCTATTCACAATATCGCAATCAATGTATTCACCCTTATCACAATCAATTTATTCACCTGTATCACAATCAATTATCCACCCTTATCAAAACCCCCTTATCTTAGCCCCTTTATCACAGCCCCCTTATCATAGTCTGTCACGACCCCAAATCCTATCTGGTCGTGATGGCGCCTATCATGGAACTAGGCTAGCCACTATTACCTAATTACACATTTCATTTAATAACATTTCCCGAAATCATTAATAATTTCTCATAATAAGTATATAATTCTCTAAATCTTTAAGCATCATAAATAATCTAACAGTCTATAACCAATCCCCAGAACTAGAGTCAACAGATCACGAGCATCTAAGAGTAATACTAACACTACTAATGTCATAATACAATGTCTCAGAACTAAATACTAAGTACTAAATAAAGGAAGGGAAATGGAGAAGCTGTGGACGCTGGACAACTACCTCGAAATCCCAAATGCTGACGTCGTACGGACTCTGATAGCTACTGCTCAGTACCAGTACCTGGATCTGCACATAGAGGTGCAAGGATTAATGATGAGTACGCCAACTCAGTAGTAATGAAAATAAATCAAGTCTGACGATAAGAAACACACAACAACAAAACATCAATTCACAAATAGTAAAATACTGAGTTGTAACAATGTATCCATTTAGTCCATATGTGTAAAAACCAGTTTCCGTAAAACAATTTTGAACAAGTATGATTTCCAATATTTCTCAGTAAAATTCCCAAGAATCACAGTTTGAAAGATGAAATGAATCATAATAAAAAACTCAGCAAAATATCATTATAAACCGCCCCTCGGGCCAAAACATCACTCATAATCAGTCAATCAACACCTCACCATCACTCAGTAACAGTCACTCAGCACCTCACCATCACTCAGTAACAGTCACTCAGCACCTCACCATCACTCAGTAACAGTCACTCAGCACCTCACAGTCACTCAGCACCTCCCAATCACTCGTCACTCGACACTCACACTCAGTAGGTACCTGCGCTCACTGGGGGTGTACAGACTCCGGAGGGGCTCCTACAGCCCAAGCGCTATAAACAGCCAAGTCATGGCAACAATCACTATGGCACTCGGCCTCTCTCATATCATAACTACCCTCACAGTATTGGCTCTCGGCCTCACTCAGTCAGACACTCTCAGAATTCCACTCGGGCCATCAATAAACGGGGTCGTCGATCCAAAACAGTATTTTTATTTCATGACTAATAATATCAACAAGTTCTGAGTGTCAAAATAGTTCAACAAGAAAGACTGAGTGTAAATCATAATTACCATGTGAGGAATATAAGAAAATAGCTCCCAAGGGGTTTAAACAGATCGGCACGAGGCCCCAAAGATGGCTTACAACCCAAATATATCAGAAACATAGTAATACAAATTAACATATGATTTGAAAGCAGTTTCGCAACTCAATAGTTGCCTCAGAAGGAACCAATGTCCAATTTCCAATTCGTGCACGCCACACACTCGTCATCCAATGTGTACGTCACTCAAAAATAGTGAAAGGATGTTAAGTCCGGGGTTTCATACCCTCATGATAGGATTTAAAGACATTACTTACCTCAAAGTAGCCCAAAAAACTACTCCGCAATATTCTTGCCCCTCGAATCGGCTCCCGAACGCTCCGAATCTATCAAAACCAGATTTATCACATCAAAATAGACTAGGGAGATGAAACCCAATCGAATAATATCAACTTTAAGCACAATTCCCGAAATTGGTCAAAACCCGACCCTGGGCCCACGTCTCGGAACTCGACAAATTTATACTGAAATGATCCTCGTCCTCTCACGAGTCTGTACATATAAAAAACGCTGAAATTGGAGTCCAAATGACCCCTCAAATCGCCCCTAGAATGTCTCTTAAACTCAAGCCCTAGTTCTCCCTTTTTCCACTGATTATTCCCAATTAAACACCACTAATTAGGTCTTAATCACATATAATCGAGTTATGGAGTCCAAAAACCTTACCTCAATGAAGAACAATCGTTTTCCTCTTCAAAAACCCTCCAAAAGCTCGAAACCCGTATGAACAATGGTGAAAAGAAGAATAAAAATCGCTAAGTCCAACTTATATACTTTCTGCCCAGGCTTTTCGCACATGCGGCTCTATTTCTCGCACCTGAGGACCGCTTCTGCGGTCACTACCACCGCACCTGCGGAATTTCATTAAACGAACCTCATTCTCACACCTGCAGCTTAGGTGTCGCACCTGCGGCCCGCAGATGCGACCAAATCACCCGCGTTTGCGGTTCTTTCTCCAAGGATCTCAGAACCCGCACCTGCGACCACTATCACCACTTCTGCGGCTCGCACCTGCGGTCAATTATCCGCTGGTGCGGAAATGACAGTAACAGAACACCAGCAATTGATGCTGCACATTTCAAGTCCAAAAATCCCCGTTCACCATCCGAAATCAATCCCGAGCCCCTAGGGACCCCAACCAAACATACCAACACACCCCATAACATCATTCAAACTTAGTCGAGCCCATGAAACACCAAAAACACCAAAATTGCATCAAATTCAAGCCTATGAACTTTGAAATTCCTAAATTCCACCAACGATGCCGAAACAATCCAAAACACCTCTGATTGACCTAAAATTTTGCACACATATCCAAAATGACATTATGAACCTGCTCCAACTGTCAGAATTCCATTCCGACCCCGAGAGTCTATTTTCCATTGCCGACCGAAAATCGCCAAAAACTAACTTTCGTCAATTCAAGCCTAATTCTACACCGCACATCGCAAAAACATTCCGAACACACTCCTAAGTTCCAAATCACCTAACGAATCTATCCGAGCCATAAAATATGCATTCCGAGATCGTTTACCAATAAGTCAACTCCCAGTCGACTTTTCCAACTATAAAGCTACTTTTAGAGACAAAGTGTCTCAATTCTCACTACAACCATTCTGAACCTGAGCCAACCGACTCCAATACATCCTAAACGGTATAACCAATGCATGACAAGGCAAAATAGTAATAATAATGCAGATTCTACGGAATGACCGGCCGGGTCATTTTATTTTCCCCCTCTTAAGCAAACGTTCGTCCTCGAATGGGTCTAGAAACATACCTGGAGTCTCAAACAAGTGAGGATATCGGCTCTGCATATCCCGCTCAGTCTTCCAAGTAGCCTCCTCCACTGGCTGACCTCTCCACTGCACCTTCACTGAAGCTATATCCTTAGACCTCAACTTTCTAACCTGACGACGCAAAATGGCCACTGGCTCTACCTCATATGACATATCCCCCTCGAGTTGAACTGTGCTGAAGTATAACACATGAGATGGGTCACCAATATACTTCCAGAGCATCGACACATGGAATACCAAATGAACACTCGATAAGTTGGGTGGCAAGGCAAGTCTATAAGCTACCTCTCCAACCCTCTGAAGTACCTCAAAGGGCCCAATGAATCGGGGACTCAGCTTTCCCCTATTCTCGAACCTCATAACACCCTTAATGGGTGACACCTTCAGCAATACCTTCTCTCCCACCATAAAAGACACATCCCGGACCTTCCGGTCCGCATAACTCTTCTGCCTAGACTGCGTCGTGCGAAGTCGCTCCTGTGTTAACTTCACCTTCTCCAACGCATCCTGAACCAAGTCCGTGCCCAATAGCCTAGCCTCACCCAGCTCAAACCAACCCACTAGAGATCTACACCTCCTACCATATAAAGCCTCATACGGGGCCATCTAAATACTGGACTGGTAGCTATTATTATATGCAAACTCCGCAAGTGGCAGAATTCGGTCTCAAGAACCCCCAAAGTCAATCACGCAGGCACGCAACATGTCCTCCAAAATCTAAATAGTCCGCTCCGACTTCCCGTTGGTCTGAGGATGAAATGCAGTGCTCAACTCTACCTGAGTACCCATACCTCTCTGCACGGCTCTCCAAAAATGAGATGTGAACTGAGTACCTCTGTCAGATATGATAGAAACCGGAACTCCATGCAATCGGACAATCTCCCTGATGTAGATCCCAGCTAACCGCTCCGAAGTATAAGTAGTACTGACAGGAATGAAGTACGCGGACTTGGTCAGCCGATCCACAATGACCCAAATAGCATCAAAACCGTTAGAAGTCCGTGGAAGCCCAACTACAAAGTCCATGGTGATCCACTCCCACTTCCACTCCATAATATCTAACCTCTGAAGTAATCCACCTGGTCTCTGGTGCTCATACTTGACCTGCTAACAGTTGAGACACCGTGCTACATACTTAACAATGTCTCTCTTCATCCGCCTCCACCAATACTGCTGTCTCAGATCCTGATACATCTTTGCGGCGCCCGAATGGATGGAATACCGCGAGCTGTGGGCCTCTTCTAATATCAACTCTCGGAGCCCATCCACATTGGGCATGCAAAAACGGATCTGCATCCTCATAACCCCGTCATCACCAATAGTCACATCCCTGGCATCACTTCGACGGACCCTATCCTGAAGAACTAACAAGTGTCGATCATCATACTGGCGTGCTCTAATTTGATCATAAAAAGAAGACCTGGAAACCATGCTAGCTAACACCCGCGGAGGCTCTGACAAATCCAATCTCACCAACTGACTCGATAAAGCCCGAACATCAAGTGCTAAGGGTCTCTCTGCTACTGAAAGGTAGGCTAGACTCCCCAAACTTTCTGCTCTGCGACTCAGGGCGTCGGCCACTACATTGGCCTTCCCCGGATGATATAAAATAGTGAGGTCATAATCCTTGAGAAGCTCCAACCACCTCCTCTGACGCAAATGCAAGTCCTTCTGCTTCAGCAGATACTGCAAGCTACGATGGTCGGTGAAAATCTCACACTGCACCCCATACAAATAATGGCGCCAAATCTTCAAGGCATGAATAATGGCGGCTAACTCAAGATCGTGCACTGGATAATTCTTCTCGTGCACCTTCAACTGTCTAGACGCGTAGGCAACCACCCTACCATCCTACAATCAATACCGCTCCTAAACCAACTCTAGAAGCATCACAACAGATTGTATAGGAACCCGAACCAGTAGGCAAAACCAATATCGGTGATGTGGTCACTGCTGACTTGAGCTTCTGAAAGCTCTCCTCATACTCATCGGTCCATCTGAATGGAGCACCCTTCTGAGTCAATCTGGTCAAGGGTGAAGCAATAGAAGAGAACCTCTCCACAAAGCGATAGTAGTATCCCGCCAAACCAAGGAAGCTCCTAATATCTGTAGTTGAGGACGGTCTGGGCCAACTCTGCACCGCCTCAATCTTCTTCGGATCAACCTGAATACCTTCACTGGACACCACGTGCCCCAAGAAAGCTACTGAACCAAGCCAAAACTCACACTTGAAGAAATTTGCATAAAGTTTATCCTCCCTCAACCTCTGCAACACAACCCTCAAATGTTGAGCATGCTCCTCCTGGCTACGAGAATATACCAGGATGTCATCAATAAACATAGTGACGAAAGAATCAAGGTAAGGATGAAACACGATGTTCATCAAATGCATGAACGCGACTTGGGCATTGGTCAGCTTAAATGACATAACCAGAAACTCATAACGTTAGACGTTGGCTTGTCTAGCGGGTTGCAAATTTTTGAGATGATTATATATTTTTTGTATAATTATAACTTATAATAAAATTAACTTACAATTTTACATAAAAATAATAAATGCACGAAAATTAATTTATCAAAATTATACGCCAAAGTTAAGATGTAAATTAATATTATAAGGATATTAAATAAACATAATGAGGTATATGTAAAGAGATAAATTAAAAGAGTTAAATAATAAAATAATAATAAAATATGGGTGAATAGTAATGGGGAGGTGAATAGTGTACCCTATATTTGAAGGAACACTATTCATCCCTTATTTTGAAGGAAAAAATGGAGGAGAGTTAGATGTAACGACCCGGTCTGTCGTTACGTAAAACCTGCATTATAACTGTTGTTAGTGGCTTATTATATGTTGGTTATTCTATTATTAATGTGTTAGAGTTGATAGGCTTGAAATCGAAATGGTTAAATGAGAATTTAGTCACTTAGTCCTTAA
>ML272188.1:0-52021 GCA_005239495.1 Nicotiana undulata | reverse complement strand
CACAACAACCAGTAAAACATCAAGTCCCCAAGTAGTATTCAGCAATTTCATAAGTTCAAAACCAGTTCCAAAAATCCTTTAAAACAACTATAATATCAATATATCTCAGTGAAATCCTCAGTAAAACTCAATTTGAAAACTAAGTAAATCATAGTTCGAAAACATAGTAAAATCATCATAAATCTGCCCCTCGGGCCAAAATCATTTCTCGTAACAGTTTCCCTCAGGCATTCCCTCAATCACTTAGTATCAATCATCACTGAGTATCAATCATCACTCAGTATCAGCCCCGCGGGCAATCATCATCACTCAATCGGTACCGGCACTCACTGGGGGTGTGTTACAAACTCCGGAGGGGCTCCTACAGCCCAAGCGCAATAATAACATAAGGCCTGGAAGCCTTCTCATCTCAAATTTCCACGACTATAAGCTAAAATAGTCTGAACATGCTGTATCAAGCCATATCCACAACACAAGATGAAATCACATAATATACCGCATGACTCAACCCTCATAGGGATGACTCCTAATCACAATAGCTGCTCAAAACAACCCAATACCGGTAAATAATCTCTTATCAAACAAAGTCTCGCTTTCACACCTTCATATGGTGCCGATGATGAAAGAAAAACATAGAAACCAACAACCATTTGTCTGATCAACATCAATACCATCCACAACCATAACTTGTGCAACTCGTGCACTCAATAACAACATCCCAAGAGCTTAATTCATAAAATAGAGAAGATTCACCCGAGGGACTATCCTGCCATTACTCTTGCCATTACCACATCATGCTAAAATCCTGATACACATCGTGACACCATATCACACAATTCGACACCAAGGATCATATCTCTACCTAACTGAGCTGCAAAGCGTGATCCCATCCAACAGTTGGACCACATGACATATTCCAAGCCACCTTGCTCAAAATCAATAACCATGCGAAATTCGACATCAATTACTCAAAGTGCATTGCCATAAGCACGGGAAAATCGGACGACACCATGCCACCCGAACCAGAAAGAACATAACCAACACGTCACAATCCTGCAACACCCAATTACTCACCTTACTCAAATCTCGCTATAAAGCCCCGATAGAACTACACCCTATGCAGATATATAACTAACAATCACAACTCCTCGAAACACCGAAAGGTAACTCATAGATCACTCCAAAACACGAATAATCTCAATGACAATTGAATGGTACATCCCTCAACAATAGCAATTCGGAGTCAACAATTCCGACTCATTGTAGAACACACACCCATACTGGCCTACCAATAATTCCAAATCAACTCTGGTCATCCACATCAGGTAGATAACTCTGCAACGGTTCATAATGACTGAATCACGACATATACTAACACCTGACTAGCTTTGCTCGCATCCTTGTAGTTCCCAACTACAAAAACAATCTGTTTATTAGAACTCTTAGTCTCAAAGTCCATGAAGCGCACAAATTTACCATATTTGATTCCAACTCCACCACTCGAATATATAACATGTCTCTAATACTCAATCATTCCACAAGGGATACCCCCATAATTCCTTTGTGTCACCAAGAAACCTTGAATATCAGCAGTCGATCCAACAAGAGAGTGTCGTAACACCGATAAAGCACCCTTATTTAAACACATTGCCTTAAACACATTGTCCTTTATGAATGTATTCTCTCATCCAGCCACCAAATAGTGGTATCCTTTATCTAATCCCAGTTCTGACCTTCCTTCCAGAACTGAACCGCGACCTCGCATATGCCAATCTCTACTATACACAAAATACCGCATATGCCATGCAATCATATGATAAATATGAGAACTTCATGTTCCCTTCCGAGCCACAAACAACTACGTACCCAACTAGCCAAGAACTTTTCATTGATCCCCTTTAGAAGCAAAATCACTATACATCACCTGGCCCTCACGCCAGTTGAAAATATACATCTCCAACCGTGGTAGAAACCATCAAGAACTCCCGAATCACATTTGTACAACACCAAACCGCCAGGACTGAATCCTTCTAACTCAACCAAGCTACGCATGCCACCAAATTCCAAGAGAATTGCTAAGAAACGCCTGTAACAACTCATTACTTCATAACACCCACAGAACTAATCATATCCCTCATCGTTTATCATGCCGATCCGACGTACTACCAAGTTGTCCTATTTATCCAAGTTCCTTCTGGCTTACCTTCGAATTGATACTTCTTCTTGTCATAATACCGCAATTCTCAATCCCGACTCACCGCACGAAACCCAAGCATAAAAACTAAGGCTCATAAGCCGCTGAATACTCCCTCAATTATCCCCAAATGCACCACATTAGAATTACTTACCCTAAAGAGACTTCCTGCGAATTTAAAGTCATTACCTTCACTTTCCTGATACTGATGGATAGAATCCATGATAATGCAAATACACCACAAGCCTTGACACCTTCCCCGTAAATCTCAGTTCTAGCCCTTCTCACACCTTGAAGATCCTCGATCGCTACATATAACCTTGAATCCGTCTGAACCATTCTCGAGCGTCATTTACTCTACGCAATTTCAATTACACTAACCAAGTAAACAGAACGGCCTGACCCCGCTTGCAATCCACGTACTAGGAAAGTAATCCACCCCTTTGAAGCAACAAGCACACTTATACATTGCACGCTCTACCCTTACCAGTACAACTCCATCATTCAATGAATTCCACTATCCGTAAAGTACATTACAACATGGATCGAAGAAATTTCCATCACTTGAGTCATTCCTAGACTCCACCTCTGTAGGTCATAGCTGATTCACCAATATACCTCGCACCGAAATGAGTAAAACACATAATCGTGTAATCAACTTATCATTAACAGACTCCCCCACTTGGCTCAAAGCCAAGGATCAAGACAAACAATAACTTACGATGCCCACACATTATCACTGCCACCATACTGTGGTGAGGTTCAACTAAATCCTCCATAAGCTTATATGACCCAAACCATCTAACCCTCAAATCGTTTGCAAATGTCGCATTAACCATTGCAATGATCATGCCAACTCCCACAAGCGATCTAAACTCAATTAACAACATACATCATTTACTGATAAAGAGAACTTACTACAGATAAACATAAGGGTCACACACCTGAGGACAACCCGTAGGAGATACCCCTTCCTGCTTAACCTCAAAATGATATCTCCCTATACACTCCGAAAATCATAGCTATCACGCAATCACTATACCTTCCTACATTAGAACACAACCACTTCTTGCCCCCAAGACATCATATTTAGCAGTATACGAATCCGAAGCTGATGGCAATACTAACACTAGGGCTGTGGTCAAGGAATCTTGAGCTTTTGGAAGCCTTACTCACACTCGTCTGACCACATGGATACCTTCACAGGACACCACATGTCCCAAGAATGCTACTGAACTGAGCCAAAACTTCACACTTGGAGAACTTCTCACAAAGCTTCTCCTCCCTATATCATTGTGATACCATCATCAAATGCCGAGTATGCTATCCCTGGCTACGTGAGTGCGACAGGATGCCATCAATAAATACAATAACAAAGGGGTGCAATCACTGCCTGAATACACCGCTAATGAAATACATGAATGCTACTGGAGCATTGGCCAGCTCAAAAGATATAACAGGAACTCAGAACGTGACAGGAAAACCCACTTCACTCCACAACTAAACTACACGAGAGGTCCTTCAATACTCATAACTCGAAGCCATATTCTAACTCAATACAGAAGTCAAATAATCAATGGTTCTTGCCACATCTCCCCCCAATTCATTTTGGTCACAATCAAACAAACCGAATACATCTAACTATCCGATCACACTCACCATATAGTCATCTAGTCACAAAGTTCCATCAATAAGGACACAAACGGACATATAAGTCCCCCAACACATGTGCTCACCTAAATGAAATCTCAACACTCAAGCCACAGACAAAATCCGTCCTCAAGCCCTTCCGACTAGCCCATTATTAACACGTTAACAATCACATCTCACCCATGGAAGTCACAAGCCGCCGATGCATAACTGATACCAAGCGCTCGCGTGCGCATTCAAATACATGAAAGTAATTCAAAGAGTTACGCTTTTGGCATAATAAATGGATTCACACGATAAGAATTCAAGAATGTGGAATGTTTCCTAAGGGTTCTGCAGCCTCTCGAAGATAAGTACAGACGTGTCCGTATCGATCCGCAAGACTCTACTAAACCTGCTCATGACCGTTGAGTCCTATGCAACCTAGAACTCTGATACCAACTTGTCACGGCCCCAAATCCTAACAGGCCGTGATGACGCCTATCGTGGAACTAGGCTAGCCAACCATCACATTACTACACATTTGTTCTATTATTATAATTCGAAATTCAATAATAAGCAGCAAACATTAGCATAAAATAACTTCTTTAAGTCTTAGCGCCCCAATAATAGTCTCAAAAACTCTAAACAAAACCTTCCAAGACTGGAGTCAACATGGTCACGAGCATCTACGAAATAAAACTAACTCTACTAATGTCTTAAATAAAGTCTAGGAACGAAATGCTAAAAGTAAATAAGGAAGGGAAATGGAGAAGCTATGGACGCTGGACAGCTACCTCGAACTCCTGTAAGCTGCTGATAATAAACTCGGACGACTACTTCTCTGAATCAGTACCTGGATCTGCACACAGAGGTGCGTGGAGTAATGATGAGTACGCCAACTCAGTAGTAATGAAAATAAATCACAGTTTGAGAAATACGAAGCACACAACACAGATACACCAATTCACAAAAACAGTAAATCACCAAGTCACCATAAGTATTCATCAAATATGTAAGTTCAAAAACCCATTTCCAGAAATCCTTTGAAACAAGTATAATTTCAATATATCTCAGTAAAGTTCTCAGTAAAATCAGTTTGAAAAATGAAGTGAATCGTAGTAAAAAACTCAGTAAAATTTTCATAAATCTGCCCATCGGGCCAAAATCATTTCTCATAACAATCTAAGTATCAACCCATCAGGCAACCTCACAGTCACTCAATATTAGCCCATCAATAAACCTCACAGTCACTCAATATTAGCCCATCAGGCATCCTTACAGTCACTCAATATTAGCCCATCAGGGAACCTCACTATCACTCAATATTAGCTCATCAAGCAACCTCACAATCACTCAATATTACATCACTCATTAGGTATCTGTGCTCACTGGGGGTGTGTACAAACTCCGGAGGGGCTCCTACAACCCAAGCGCTATAATAAGCCATGTCATGGCATAAATCACTCACAATATAGGCCCACAGCCTCACTCATATCATAACATCCTCACAATATTTGCTCGCAACCTCACTCATATCATATCATATCATGCTTACAACATAGGCCCGCAGCCTCACTCAGTCAGACACTCTCAACATGCCCTTCAGGCCCTAAATACACCGGGTTCTCGACTCAAAATACTGTTTAATTTTCAATAAATAGTATCAAAATACTCTGAGTGTCAAAACAATTTATCAAGAAACGACTGAGTGAAAATCATAATGTATGAGTGAGGAAAATAGTAAAACAGCCCCCAAGGGGTAAACAGATCGGCACTAGGCCCCAAACATGGCTTACAGCGCAAAACATATCAAATATATATCAATACTATTAAGAATAGGCTTTAAAATTGATTTCGCAACTCAATAGTTGCCTAAATAAAGAATATATTTCCAAGGTTCCAACCTTCGCATTCCAAAACTTGTGAAAGGTGCAGAGTCCGGGGTTTCATACCCTCAGAACATGATTTAAAGACATTACTTACCTCAAACTAGCCCGAAAACTATTCCGCAATACGCTTTCCTCTTGAATCAACTCCTAAGTGCTCCAAATCTATAAAGATCAGACCTTTATCATCAAATTATGCTTAAGGAATGAATTCCAACTGAAAATATCAATTTTAGCTCAAAACCCATAATTTGCTAAAACCCGACCCCCGGGACCGCATCTCGGAACTCAGAAATATTTATACCAAATCGGAGTTCGTTTGACCCCTCAAATCGATCCTCAAAGGTCTCATAATCTCAAGCCCTAACCCTCTCTTTTTCTACTGATTTTCATAAATTAAACACTGAGATTATGTTCCTTAGTCACCTATAAACGAGTTTTAAGGTCCAAAATACTTACCTCTATGAAGAACGATATTTTCCCTCTTCAAAATCGCCTCCAACCTCTCTTTCCGTTCAAAAATGGTGTAAGAATATGTTAAGGCCGCGGAAGAGTTTTAATTTTATAATGCCCATTTGTTACTCAGTGCGTACGCGGAACATCACGTGCGTTCGCACAACATTGATTTCCCTCCTTATCCACGATCACGGCTACTCTTGTGCATTCGCACAGAGTACTCAGTCACTCCCCTGCCACATGCACCAATACTGTGGGATCGCAAAGGAACACTCGCGACCGCACTGCCTTGCTCTCCCTCTACTCCGCGATCGTAGGTCTTTGAATGCGATCACACAACACAAAATGTGCCTGCCTCAATTTAACTCTCCACGATCGCACAATTGCCTACGCGATCGCAGTGAAGAAACACCAGGTGCTGTAACACCAGAAAACAACGATATATTTAAGTCCAAAAGAGTCCGTTATATCATCCGAAATCAATCCCGAGCCCCTCGGGACCCCAAAAAAATATACAAACATGTCATAAATGATCATTCAAACTTAATTGCACCCTCGGAACACCAAAACTAACATCAAAACACCAAAATCACATCGGATTCAAGCCTAAGAACTTTGAAATTTCTAAAATCCACCAATGATATCGAAACTATCCAAAACAACTTCGATTGACCTGAAATTTTGAAGACGTATCCAAAATGACACTACGAACCTGTTCCAACTTCCAGAATTCCATTCCGAGCCCGATAGCCTATTTTCCACTGCCAACCGTAAATCGCCAAAAACTATCTTTCGCCAATTCAAGCCTAATTCTACACCGGACATCACAAAAATATTCCGAACACACTCCTAAGTCCCAAATCACCTAACGAAGCTATCCGATCCATAAAATCTGCATTCTAAGATCGTTTACCAATAAGTCAACTCTCAGTTGACTTTTCCAACTTTAAGGCTATTTTTAAAGACTAAGTGACTAATTTCTCATTATAACCCGATTTCAATCCTACCAACTCTAACACATCAATAACAGTATAACCAACCTATGACAAGTCAATAACAGTAAATATAATACAAATTCTACGGAACGACCGGCCGGGTCATTACACGGTCGTTCCGTAGAATTTGCATAGTTATTTCTGTTTCTGACTTGTTATGCATTGTTTAGTTGTTTATGATGTGTCGGAGTCGAGAGGTTCGGGTTCAGAGTGGTGAAAGTGAGGATTGAGACACTTAGTCTCTTAAAGTAGCCTTATAGTTGAAAAAGTCAACTGGGAGTTGACTTCTTGGTAAATGACCTTAGAACGCGGATTTTATGGCTTGGATAGCTTCGTTAGGTGATTTGAAACTTAGGAGTGTGTTCGGAATGTGGTTTTGATGTCCGGTGTAGAATTATGCTTGAATTGACGAAAGTTGGTTTTTGGCGATTTTCGGTCGGTAGTGGAAAATAGGCTATAGGGACCAGGATGGAATTTCGGGAGTTGGAGAAGGTTCGTAATGTCATTTTGGATATGTGTGCAAAATTTTAGACTAATAGGAGGTGTTTTGGATGGTTTCGACATATTTCGTGGAATTTAGAAATTTCAAAGTTCATAGGCTTCAATTTGATATGATTTTGGTGTTTATGCGTTCTTTTGTCACGACCCGAATTCCCACCTTCAAGCCGTGACTGCGTCTAACGTTGAACCCGCTAGACAAGCCAACGTCTGCTGTTAAACTAACATGATAACACCGAATTAACAAAATTAACCAAAATAGTTTACAATATGACAGCGAAAATAGATAAAAACAGGACTAAATGATTTAAACAAGTACAATACGTTATAACAATCCCCGAATCTGGAGTCACTAACTCACGAACATACTAAAAGATTACTACAACCAAGGGCTGAACAATAACTAAATACAACTGTCTTTGGAAATAAATGAAAAAGACATGAAGGAAAAAAAGAGATAGAGGAGACGTCAAGACCCACGAACGTCTACGGGTCTACCTTGCAATCTCCGAGGTGGACTGAAGGATACTCCCTCTAACGATGCCCACTGGGTCCGGCTGCGGGATCTGCACAACATAAAGAAGTACAGGTGTAGCATCAGTACAACCGACCCCATGTACTGAGTAAGTGCCAAGCCTAACCTCAGCCGAAGTAGTGACGAGGCTAGACTAGACAACAGTAATCTGCCTATACAGTTCTACAAGATATATCACAGACAAATGCAGGAATAGACAGATAAGCATGGGATATGGGAGCAGTTAATGGGAACAAGTGAAATAAAGCAATAAAATTGACATATAGAAGTAAACAAAGGAGGCAATTTAACACAATAGTTAACGAATCAAGTACAAGTACCAGAAATGTAAATAATGCCACAGCATCACCCTTCGTGCTTTTACTCTCTTCCTCACAGTGCAATGTAGTCAAATATCATAACACAGCATCACCCTTCGTGCTTTTACTCTCTTCCTCACAATGCAATGTACAATGAATCATGGCACGGCATTTACCTTCGTGCTTATAATCAATAAAATCATGGCACGGCATTTACCTTCGTGCTTATAATCAATAAAATCATGGCACGGCATCACCCTTCGTGCTTTACACTCTTCCTCACTATGCAATGAAATCAAGTATCATGACACGGCATCACCCTTCGTGCTTTACACTCTTCCTCACCAAACAATAACAGATAAATGGCAAGGAGTACAGCATAGTGGAAATAAGCAATTCAGAACACCCGGCAAGGGGGAAACATCAAGTAGTAACTCAAGAAATGCCCGGCAAGGGTCTCAGCTATAACCAATTACCTCAATCACGTACTCTACACTTGTATTACCATTCGTATCAACACTTCTCAAACTCAATAGCCAATACTTTCAATCAAGAATAAATTACCAAGTAAAGACAATCTCATAATATACTAAACATGGAAGAAATACTGCAATTTCTATCAAAATAGACTCACGGGCATGCTTGACACACATTGCATAGGTACTCGTCACCTCACCTATGCAATGAACATGATACTCACTTAGCACACATCAAATAATACCTATTCCCTCACCAAAGTTAGGCAAGACACTTACCTCGGGTCCACAATATAGCAATCAACCCTCTAAGACCGACTTTTCTTTATAATCTGACTCCGAAACAACGATATCTAGGCATAATTAATTCAATAATATCAATGAAGACATAATAACACAATCTCATAGCCTAGATATGCAATTCCTAGCATTCTTCCAAAAATACCAAAATTCGACCCCGGGCCTGCTTGGTCCAAACACGAGGCTCGGACCAAAACCCGATCACCCATACCCCCACGAGTTAGAATATATAATTTGTTTTGAAACCCGACCCCAAATTGGGGTTGAATTACACAAAATCCCCAAAACCCTAACTCTACCCAAAACCCCTAATTTCTACTTTGATTTCATGTTTTTAGGCCTAGATTATAGTAATAGATGATGAAATTAGAAGGAAAATGGAGTTATAATTAATTATCTATGAGGATATGGTGATGGAGCTCTTCAAAAATGGGCAAAAGGAGGAGTGGGGAAGAAGAAGAGGGTGAAAAATAAGAAAAATCCCGTAAGGGGTCTGTTTTGGACTTAAGAAAATCACTAGACGAAATTGCACTCTGCGATCGCAGAAGGAAGGGCGCGATCGCAGAAGAGAATCTGGGCGACCCTATGCGATCGCAGAAGGGGACATGCGATCTCAGGCCTAGCGGACTTGACCTTCTGCGATCGCAGACTAGCTACGCGACCGCAGAGCAACTACCCCAGCCCCCACTCCAGACCGCATACACACTATGCGATCGCGGAACTAACTATGCGATCGCATAGTGCCACAGAACCTCCCCCACCTTATTACACTATGCGATCGCGACTCAGCCTATGCGATCGCATAGTGTTAAACACCAGACACCAGAATTTCACTCCAGCACCAGATTTTTACACTTTAACTCACCCCGTTAGCTATCTGAAACTCACCTGAGCCCTCGAGTCTCAAAACCAAAAATACACACGACTTCCAAAACATCCTACGGACTTATTCAATCTTTTAAATCACCGAAATATCATCAACAACAAGGGATTAAACCTCAAAACTCACAGAATTTCCTTAAAACTTCATAAGGCTTAATTATTCCGATTTTTATCCGAAA
The DNA here is from genome assembly GCA_005239495.1 of Nicotiana undulata. NCBI lineage: Eukaryota > Viridiplantae > Streptophyta > Magnoliopsida > Solanales > Solanaceae > Nicotiana > Nicotiana undulata. Next base: position 41,689 of record ML272188.1, on the reverse strand, counting down.
CCCGTCATTTCAAGTCCGTTTTATACCAAATTTCACAGATAACTCACATAACATATAATAAACCTGTTCCGGGCTCCGGAACCATCATACGGGCCCGGTAACACAGTTTTCACATAATTATTCATTTTCAAAAACCTTTATTATTTTCAGAAAATAATTTTCTTTAAAAATTTATTTCTCGGGCTTGGGACCTCAGAATTCGATTCCGGGCATACGCCCAAGTCCCATATTTTTCTATGGACGCTCCAGGACTTTCAAATAACAGGTTCGGGCCCGTTTACCAAAAATGTTGACCAAAGTCAACTTTATTCAATTAATTATTCCAAGAATTTCCATTTGTTTTATCAAAGTTTCACATAGAAGCTTCCCGGCTACATGCCCGGGTTGCGCACGCATATCGAGGTGAGATTAACGGAGGCTTACGGAGCCTCGAAACACAAATTTAGCTGAATTTACATAGGATGACCTTTTGGGTCATCACATCTTTTTGGTGTTTCGGGGGATCGAATAATTTTGAATGAGGTTATGAGATGCGTTGGTATATTTTGTTGAGGTCCCGGGGGCCTCGAATGAGTTTCGGGTGGTTAACGGGGTGATGTTTGGCCTTGGGATACAGCTGATCTGGTGTTTGTTGCTGCAGAAGATTTTACCCTATGCGTTCGCGGAGGGTGTCACGCGTTCGCATAGGGGAATTAAGGAGCTTCGGGATTTTCTTCTATGCGTTCGCGAGCCTGGAGGTGCGAACGCGGTGATTTGAATTGAGTGGTCATCGCGAACGCGGGAGCTTGAGTGTGTTCGCGTAGAGTAAAGGCGGTTGAGGACCCCCAGACCCATTGGTCTATGCGTTCGCAGGGCCTGGGTGCGTTCGCGTAGGTTTGGGCTGGTTCTGCTGTGCGTTCACGGGCTGCTAGACGCGTTTGCGTAGACGAAATTAAGGGATGTTGGGAATTTGTTCTATGTGAACGCGGTTTAGGGGATGCGTTCGCGATGAGTAAATGAGGAAATTAAGGGCTCTGGGACCGTCAAATCACGGGTCCGGTCTGTTTACCAAAAATGTTGACCAAAGTCAACTTTATTCAATTAATTATTCCAAGAATTTCCATTTTTTTATCAAATTTGCACGTAGAAGCTTCCCGGCTACATGCCCGGGCTGCACAGGCATATCTTGGTGAGATTAACGGAGGCTTTCAGAACCTCGGAACACAAATTTAGCTGAATTTACTTAGGATGACCTTTTGGGTCATCACAATCTCCACCTCTAAAATAAACGTTCGTCCTCGAACGGATATAGAAAAGTACCCGAGTCTGAGAAAAGATGGGGATAACGACACCTCATGTCGGACTCGGACTCCCAAGTAGCTGCCTCGGCAGGCTGACCCCTCAACTGAACACGGACCGAAGGATAACTCTTCGACCTCAACTGGCGAACCTGCCTATCTAATATATCTACCGGCTCCTCCTCATAAGTCAGATCCTTGTCCAACTGGACACCGCTAAAGTCAAGAACATGAGATGGATTTGCAATATACCTTCAGAGCATAGATACGTGAAACACTGGATGTACGACTGTTAAATGCGGTGGCAAGGAAAGTCTGTAGGCCACCTCTCCTACTCTGTCCAAAATCTCAAATGGACAAATATACCTAGGGCTCAACTTACCCTTCTTTCCGAATCTCATCACGCCCTTCATAAGCGACACTCGAAGGAACACCTGGTCTCCCACCATGAAAGCCAAATCTCGAACTCTACGATCTACATAACTCTTTTGTCTAGACTGAGTTGTATGAAGTCTATCCTGAATAATTTTCACCTTGTCCAAGGCATCCTGGACTAACTCAGAACCCAACAATCTAGCCTCTCCGGGCTCAAACCATCCGACTGGAGACCGACAGCCTTACCATACAACGCCTCATACAGAGCCATCTGAATACTCGACTGGTAACTGTTGTTGTAGGAAAACTCTGCTAAAGGCAAGAACTGATCCTATGAACCACCAAAATCAAGAACACATGCCCGCAACATATCCTCCAAAATCTGAATAGTACGCTCGGACTCTCCGTTCGTCTGAGGATGAAATGCTGTGCTCAACTCAATCTGTGTGCCCAACTCTCGCTGAAATACTCTCCAAAAATGGGAGGTAAACTGAGTACCTCGGTTTGATATGATAGATATGGGCACACCGTGCAATCTGACAATCTCTCTCATATAGATCTGCGCTAACTTCGCTGCCGAAGATGAAACCGCCACAGGAATGAAATGTGCTGACTTGGTCAGCCTATCCACAACAACCCATAGTGCATCAACCATCCTCTGAGTCCGTTGGAATCCAACTACAAAATCCATCATGATACGCTCCCACTTCCACTCGGGAAGCTGAATTTTCTGCATCAAACCACCGGGTCTCTGGTGCTCATACTTAACCTGCTGACAATTCAAGCACCGAGCTACATAAGCCACAATATCCTTCTTCATTCTACGCCACCAATAATTCTGACGCAAGTCCTGGTACATCTTCGCGGCGCCCGGATGAATGGAATACCGGGAACTATGGGCCTCTTGCAATATCAACTCCCGAATGCCGTCCACATCAGGAACACATATACGACCCTGCAATCTTAAAACTCTCTCAGCATCGACAGTGACCTGCTTGGCACGTCCGTGACGAACCGCATCTCTAAGAGCACATAAATGAAGATCATCATACTGCCTGGCGCGAATACGATCATACAACGAAGAACGAGCGACGGTATGGTCCAAAACACTGCCACCCTCAGAAACCTCCAACCTAACAAATCTATTGGCTAGCTCCTGAACATCCAAAGCCAAAGGTCGCTCTCTAATTGATAAATAGGCCAAGCTACCCATACTGGCTGACTTCCGGCTCAAAGCATCGGCCACCACATTGGCCTTTCCCGAGTGATAGAGAATAGTAATATCATAATCCTTCAGCAACTCTAACCACCTCCTTTGCCTCATATTCAACTCCTTTTGCTTAAACAAGTATTGCAAACTCTTGTGATCATTGAATACCTCACATGGTACCCCATACAAATAGTGCCTCAAAATCTTCAAGGCATGAACAATAGCTGCAAGCTCCAAATCATGGACTGGATAGTTCTTCTCGTGGATCTTCAACTGACGAGATGCGTAGGCTATAACCTTGCCCTCCTGCATCAATACCGCACCAAGTCCAAACTGTGAAGCATCACAATACACGGTATATGAACCTGAACCTGTGGGCAATACCAACACTGGTGCTGTGGTCAATGTTGTATTGAGCCTCTGAAAGCTCGGTTCACACTCCTCGGACCATCTGAACTGAACACTCTTATGAGTCAACTTGGTCATAGGGGCTTCTTTAGATGAAAAACCCTCAACGAACCGGCGATAATAGCCTGCGAAGCCCAAGAAACTCCGAATCTCTGTGGTTGAAGTGGGTCTAGGACATTCTCTAACTGCTGAAACTTTCTTTGGATCCACCTGAATTCCCTCGGCCGATACCACGTGGCCCAAGAATGCCACAGAACTCAACCAAAACTCACACTTAGAAAACTTGGCATACAACTATCTATCCCTCAGAGTCTGGAGGACGACTCTAAGGTGCTGCTCATGCTCCTCTCGGCTGCGAGAGTATATCAAAATATCATCAATGAAAACAATAATGAACGAGTCCAAATAAGGTCTGAATACCCGGTTCATCAACTCCATAAAAGCATCGGGGGCATTAGTCAAACCAAACGACATGACCAAAAACTCATAATGCCCTTAACGAGTGCGAAAAGCCGTCTTGGGCACATCAGACGCCCTGATCCTCAGCTGATGATAACCAGATCTCAAGTCTATTTTAGAGAACACTGTAGCACCCTGAAGCTGATCAAATAAGTCATCAATCCTTGGCAAAGGATACTTGTTCTTGATAGTAACCTTATTCAACTACCGGTAGTCAATACAGATCCTCATTGAGCCGTCTTTATTCTTCACGAACAATACTGGAGCACCCCAAGGAGAAACACTAGGCCTGATGAAGCCTTTATCCAACAATGTTCCTTTAATTCCTTCAACTCTAGCGGAGCCATACGATACGGGGGAATAGAATGGGCTGAGTGCCCTCAGCTAACACAATACAAAAGTCAATATCCCTGTCGGGTGGCATACCCAGCAAGTCAGCAGGGAATACCTCTGGAAACTCACGAACCACGGGCACAGACTCTATAGAAGGAACCTCAGTACTAGAATCACGAATATAGGCCAAATAGGCCAAACAACCCTTCTCGACCATACACCGAGCCTTCATATAAGAAATAACTCTACCAGAAGAATGACTAGGAGTCCCTCTCCACTCTAAACGAGGTACTCCTGGCAAGGCTAAGGTCACTGTCTTGGCATGACAATCCAAGATAGCATGATAGGGAGATAGCCAGTCCATACCCAATATAACATCAAAGTCAACCATATCAAGAAGCAAAAGATCAACCTGAGTCTCCAGACCACATATTACTACTAGACAGGCACGGTAGACTCGATCTACCACTATAGAATCACCCACCGGTGTAGACACATGCACATAAGTACTCAATGAATCACAGGGCATACTCAGATAAGGGGCAAAATATGAAGATACATAGGAGAATGTAGAACCCGGATCAAATAACACCGAAGCCTCTCGGCTGCAAACTGAAGCCGTACCTGTAATAAATGCATCAGAAGCCTCAGCATCAGGACGAGCAGGAAAAGCATAACACCGGGGCTGAGCCCCTGCAACCTGCACATCTATGGTTCTACCTGCTACGAGCTGACCTCTACCTCTCATGGCCTGTGCTCCACCTCTATGAGCCTGACCACCACCTATGGCACCTCGACCACCACCCCTAGCTGGCTGAGGGGGTAAGGGTACACGTGCTACGGGAACTAAGGCACGGAAACCCTGATGCTAGGGTCCACTGGAAGCTCGGGGGCAATATTTGGCAATGTGCCCCGGGCTACCACAACTATAACAAGATGTCTGCTGTTGTGGCTGATAACTCGGGAACTGGCGCTGACGACCCTGATAACCACCCTGGTAACTCTGAAGTGGATATGCACGGATAGATGCTGGTAGTGCACTAACAGGAGCTGGCGGTGCACGAGGAGATACCTGAAGTGCTGACTGAAAAGGTCGGCGTGGATGACCCCTGCTGAAAGAATCCCTGCCTCCAGATGAGGATCCACTGAATCTACCAAAATGACGGGGCCTCTTGTCAGCCCCCTGACCACCTCCCTGTGACAAAATCATCTCAATCCTTCTGGTCACATCGGCCGCATCCTGGAATGAAATATCAGTACTCGACTCCCTGGCCATCTGGAGTTGTATAGGCTGAGCCAATCCCTCAATGAACCTCCGAACTCTCTCCCAATTAGTGGGGAGTATCATCAGTGCATGCCTGGTTAGAGCGATGAACCCGGTCTCGTACTGAGGAACAGACATAGATCCCTGCTGGAGGCGCTCAAATTGCCTCCTAAGATCCTCTCCCTGAGTAATGGGAAGGAACTTCCACAAAAATACCTCTGTGAACTGAGCCTAAGTCAAAGGTGCAGACCCAACTGGTCTGGCTAAGCAGTAGTCCCTCCACCAAGTCTTGGCTGCGCCAAATAGTCGAAAAGTAGCGAAGTCCACTCCATTGGACTCCACTATGCCCATGTTCCGAAGAACCTCATGACAGATGTCCAAGTAATCATGTGGATCCTCTGACGGTGCACCAGTAAAAGTAGTAGTGAATAACTTGGTGAATCTGTCCAGTTTACATAGAGCATCTGCTGACATAGCTGCACCCTCGGCGGCCGGTGTCACAATACCCGGCTGAGCTATTCCAGCTGTCTGAGGTGTTGGAGTCTGAAACTGAGTGGAAACCTGCTCTAGGGTATGAATAACAGGAGTCTGGGTCCCTCCCCCAGCCTGAGATCCAGCTGGTGCACCTGGAAGAAGACCGGCCTGAGCCACACTCTCCATAAGTCCTACCATACGGACGAGAGCGTCCTGAAGCACTGGGGTAGCTATGAACCCCTCTGGGACCTGCGCTGGTCCAACTAGGACTGCCGGAACTAGGACCTCCTCGTCAGACTCGACCTGAGGGTGCCCCATTGGGGCTGCTGCTCTAGGCTGAGCCCTGCCCCAGCCTCTAGCACGGCCTCGACCCCTCGAAGGAGCTGTAGCAGGAGTGTCGGGCTGCTGAGCGGAACCAAGGGAAGCACGCGTCCTCGCCATCTGCGAGAGAGTAGAATGGAAACTAAATCAGTACTCAGAATGTATATCACACGACAGAGAATGAAGAAATGTGGAGTTATCCTAACTTTGCAACCTCTGGGGGATAAGTACAGACGTCTCCATACCGATCCCTCAGAATCTACCAAGGTTGTTCGTGAGTTGTGAGACCTAAGAAACCTAGGGCTCTGATACCAACTTGTCACGACCCGAATTCCCACTTTCAAGCCGTGACTGCGTCTAACGTTGAACCCGCTAGACAAGCCAACGTGTGCAGTTAAACTAACATGATAACACCGAATTAATAGAATTAACCAAAAATAGTTTACAATATGACAACGGAAATAGATAAAAACAGGACTAAATGATTTAAACAAGTACAATACGTTGTAACAATCCCCGAATCTGGAGTCACTAACTCACGAACATACTAAAAGATTACTACAACCAAGGGCTGAACAATAACTGTATACAACTGTCTTTGGAAATAAATGAAAAAGACATGAAGGAAGAAAAAGGGATAGAGGAGACGTCAAGGCCCACGAATGTCTGCGGGTCTACCTTGAAATCTCCGAGGTGGACTGAAGGATACTCCCTCTAACGATGTCCACAGGGTCCGGCTGCGGGATTTGCACAACATAAAGAAGTACAGGTGTAGCATCAGTACAACCGACCCCATGTACTGAGTAAGTGTCGAGCCTAACCTCGGCCGAAGTAATGACGAGGCTAGACTAGACAACGGTAATATACCTGTACAGTTCTACAATATATATCACAGACAAACGCAGGAATAGACAGATAAACATGGGATATGGGAGCAGTTAATGGGAACAAGTGTAATGAAGCAGTTAAATTGACATATAGAAGTAAACAAAGGAGACAATTTAACACAATAGCTAACGAATCAAGTACAAGTACCAGAAATGTAAATAATGGTACGACATCACCCTTCGTACTTTTACTATCTTCCTCACAGTACAATGTAGTCAAATATCATGGCACGACATCACCCTTCGTGCTTTTACTCTCTTCCTCACCATGCAATGTATAATGCAAAATAGTATAAATCATGGCACGACATCACCCTTCGTGCTTTTACTCTCTTCCTCACAATGCAATGTACAATGTAAGGCAATATAAATCATGGCACGACATTAACCTTCGTTCTTGTAATCAATGTGAATCAGGGAACGACATCACCGTTCGTGCTTTACACTCTTCCTCACTATGCAATGTAATCAAATATCATGGCATGGCATCACCCTTCGTGCTTTACACTCTTCCTCACCAAACAATGACAGATATAATGGCAAGGAGTACAACATAGTGGAAATATACAGTTCAAATCACCCGGCAAGGGGAAAACATCAATTAATAACTCAATAAATGCCCGGCAAGGGTCTCAGCTATAACCAATCACCTCAATCGTATACTCTACACTTGGATTATCATTCGTATCAACACTTCTCAAGCTCAACAGCCAATACTTTCAATCAAGAATAAATTACCAAGTAAAGACAATCTCATAATATGCTAAACATGGAAGAAATACTGCAATTTCTATCAAAATAGACTCACGGGCATGCTTGACACACATTGCATAGGTACTCGTCACCTCACCTATGCAATGAACATGATATTCACTTAGCACATAGCAAATAATACCTATTCCCTCACCAAAGTTCGGCAAGACACTTACCTCAGGTCCACAATATAGCAATCAACCCTCTAAGACCGCCCTTCCTTTATAATCCAACTCCAAAACAACGATATCTAGGCATAATTAATTCAATAATATCAATAAAGACTCAATGATACAATCCCATAGCCTAGATATGCAATTCCTAGCATTCTTCCAAATATACCAAAATTCGACCCCGGGCCTGCTTGGTCCAAACACGAGGCTCGGACCAAAACCCGATCACCCATACCCCCACGAGTTAGAATATATAATTTGTTTTGAAATACGACCCCAAATTGGGGTTGAATTACCCAAAATCCCCAAAACCCTATCTCTACCCAAAAACCCTAATTTCTACTTTGATTTCATGTTTTTAGGCCTAGATTCTAGTAAGATGATGAAATTAGAAGGAAAATGGAGTTATAATTGATTAACTATGAGAATATGGTGACAGAGCTCTTCAAAAATGGCCAAAGGGAGGAGTGGGGAAGAAGAAGAGGGTGAAAAATAAGAAAAATCCCGTAATGGGTCTGTTTTGGACTTAAGAAAATCACTGGACTAAATTGCACTCTGCGATCGCAGAAGGAAGGGCGCGATCGCAGAAGAGAAGCTGGGCAACCCTATGTGATCGCAGAAGGGGACATGCGATCGTAGACCTAGCGGACTTGACCTTCACCGATCGCAGACTAGCTACGCGACCGCAGAGCAACTACCCCTGCCCCCACTCCAGACCGCATACACACTATGCGATCGCGGAACTAACTATGCGATCGCATAGTGCCACGGAACCTCCCCCACCTTACTACACTATGCGATCGCGGAACTAACTATGCGATCGCATAGTGCCACGGAACCTCCCCCACCTTACTACACTATGTGATCGTGACTCAGCCTATGCGATCGCATAGTGTTAAACATCAGACACCAGAATTTCACTCCAGCACCATATTTTTACACTTTAACTCACCCTGTTAGCTACCCGAAACTCACCCGAGCCCTCGGGTCTCAAAACCAAAAATACACACGACTTCCAAAATATCCTACAGACTTATTCAAGATTTTAAATCATCGAAATATCATCAACAACAAGGGATTAAACCTCAAAACTCACAGAATTTCCTTAAAACTTCATAAGGCTTAATTATTCCGATGTTTATCCGAAACCCGTCATTTCAAGTCCGTTTTACACCAAATTTCACAGATAACTCACATAACATATAATAAATCTGTTTCGTGCTTCGGAACCATCATACGGGCCCGGTAACACGGTTTTCACGTAATTATTCATTTTCAAAAACCTTTATTATTTTCAGAAAATATTTTTCTTTAAAAAATCATTTCTCGGGCTTGGGACCTCGGAATTCGATTTCGGGCATACACCCAAGTCCCATATTTTCCTACGGACCCTCCAGGACCGTCAAATCACGGGTCCGGGTCCGTTTACCAAAAATGTTGACCAAAGTCAACTTTATTCAATTAATTATTCCAAGAATTTCCATTTTTAATCAAATTTTCACATAGAAGCTTCCCGGCTACATGCTCGGGCTGCGCACGCATATCGAGGTGAGATTAACGGAGGCTTTCGGAGCCTCAGAACACAAATTTAGCTGAATTTACTTAGGATGACCTTTTGGGTCATCACATCTTTTTGGTGTTTCGAGGGATCGACTAATTTTGAATGAGGTTATGAGATGCGTTGGTATATTTTGTTGAGGTCTCGGGGGCCTCGGATGAGTTTCGGGTGGTTAACGGGGTTATTTTTTGGCCTCGGGATACAGCTGATCTGGTGTTTGTTGTTGCAGAAGATTTTACCCTATGCGTTCGCGGAGGGCACGCGTTCGCATAGGGGAATTAAGGAGCTTCGGGATTTTCTTATATGAGTTCACGAGCCTGGAGGTGCGAACGCGGTGAGTTGAGTTGAGTGGTCATCGCGAACGCGGGAGCTTGAGTGTGTTCGCGTAGAGTAAAGGCGGTTGAGGACCCCCAGACCCATTGGTCTATGTGTTCGCGGGGCCTGGGTGTGTTCGCGTAGGTTTGGGCTGGTTCTGCTGTGCGTTCATGGGCTGCTAGAGGCGTTCACGTAGAGGAAATTAAGGGCTGTTGGGAATTTGTTCTATGCGAACGCGGTTTAGGGGATGCATTCACGATGAGTAAATGTTGGGCAAAAAGTTTAAGTTTCAAAACGAGGGTTTTAGGCCATAACTCAAAATACCATTAGAGATCTCGTAAGAGGGAGGATTTGGAAGAGCTTTTCAGTGGGATTCTTGTGGTAAGTGTTCTTCAATCACTTTTGGCTTAATTTCATGAATTAGTCTTGATTTTTATCATGTAATTTGAGGAATCAAAGTGAAAATGTGGGAAGAATGAGAGGAAATTTTAGTAATTTCTTTTAATTATTTGAATGGGTATTTGAGGTCGGATTTGGTAAATTTGATATGGGTAGACTCGTGAGGGAATGAGGATTCTAGTTTTGTTAATTTTATCAAATTTCTAGACGTGGGCTCGGGGGTCGGGTTTTGTCAATTTCGGGAATTGTGCCTAATTTTGATAGTTTTTGATTGGGATTCATCTCCCTAGCATATTTTGATATTATTGATCTGATTTTTTGATAGACTCGGATCATTAGGGAGCCGATTCGAGGGGCAAGAGCATCGCATAGTAGTTTTCGGACTGTTTTAAGGTAAGTAACGATTGTAACTCTAGACCTGAGGGTATAAAATCCGGGTACCTTGTATTGTTTTGGTAAATGTGGTGACGCACATTCTAGGTGACGAGCGTGTGGGCGTGCACCGATAGGGGTTGTTACTTGGTCTGTCCCGTAGCGACTATTAAGCCGCATACTTGATTTGGAATCATGAGATATCCTATATTTTAGGGACTTATACTTATTTATGGGCTGTAAGCCATGTTTGGGGCCTTGTGCCAATCTGTTTAGAACCCCAGGGGTATTTTTACACTATTCTCGCACTATTTTTGATAGAAAATTCTATGAACTCAGTCATGTTTATTACTGTTGCTATTTCACTATTTTTACACTGTTTTAGAACACTGTGAGATATTTTTGGCTGAGTCCCGTGTTGTCGAGATGAGTTGCCCGAGTGGCTTGAGAGGATGACTGAGTGAGGCTAAGAGCCGAGATTGTGAGGATAATTATGGGTCGGGCTGTACGCCGCAACATATATTATATAGATCGGGATGCGCACCGCAGCATATGTCTATTGGATCGGGCTGCACGCCGCAACAACATAGTGCTTGGGCTGTAGGAGCCCCTCTGTACATCCCCAGTGAGCACAGTCGACTATATATATTGGATCGAGATGCGCGCCGCAACATATGTTATGTGAATCGGGTTGCACGCCGCAACATATTTTAGGTGGATCGGGCTGCACGCCGCAGCAGTTGAGTGGTTATCTGGTACTTGTTGAGTGAGAGTGCTTAGTGAGAGCATGAAATACTGATAGTGGAGTCACGAGCGACTGAGATACCTTGTTATGAGAGATATTGTGCCTGAATTGCTGTTACATTATGAATTTTATTGTTTTTCCCTCTCTTCTTTATACTGAGCCTTCTAATAAAAGTTGAATTACTGTTTTATGAAATTATAATTTATAATTGCTCGTCACTACACTCAAGTTTTTAGTTACTTTGGTTACTTACTGAGTTGGCGTACTCACATTGCTCCCTACATCTCTGTGTGCAGATCCAGGTACCAGACCATCTCGTTAGTCGATTTTCTGACGTGCCTGGAGTTCGTTCGAGGATCGAGGTAGCTGCTCAGTATCCCCAGTTCATAGTTTTGTCTTTCATACTTCAAACTTTTGTAGTAGCAAATTTACTTTATTATACATTGTATTTATAGTCCTAGATGCTCATGACAGTTGACTCTAGAGGTCTGGGTCGGTATTAGAGTTTGATCGTTTGGGTTATTATTTTCTTGTTGAACTTGTCTTAAAAAGGAAATCTTTATCGGAATATAAGGATATATTTATTATAAACGGAAAAATGTTGATTTCATTATGTTAGAGGGCTAGCCTAGTTACGATAGGCGTCATCACGGCCCTTGTTGATTTGGGGTCGTGACATATTTCTTAAAAGTCATCTTGTATTGTAACAAAACATTACACAAAATAAAATTTCGTAAATAAAAAATTAATTGTCCAACAATTATATTCTCTAATTCCATATTACACAAAGAAGGTTCAAGAGATTCAACTTTATTCTTTGCAAGGTGTTGAGTTTAATAAGAAGATTTAAATTGATAGTCTTTAAACAATATGAGTAAGACATGAAAGAAGACTAAAACGAGAAAGAGAATAAATAATTTCAGAGGAAACAAGAGAAGGAGAAATTTTTCAGAGGAAACCCATATGGAGAACTGAAGAAAAAAGGTTAAAATATGAAGAAGAAGGTGAAAAATTAAGGCATAATGGTGAAAAATGAGGAAGAAAGATGGATATAACTGAAATAAGGAGAATATTTATTAAAAAATTAAATTTGAAAGAGGGTTATGTTAGTTAGCCATTATTTTATGTTAGGTGGGCCATTTTAATGGCTTTTTTCAGCTACCAAGCGCTCCCCAAGTGAGTATCTACACATGTTATACCAGGTCAGTGATGAGGGAATTTTAATACGAACGACAATATAATTCAGGGGGAGTTTTGGGGACACCGAATAATTTAAGTAGGAAACTGATAAAAATATGATAATTTAAGATGGTTTTAGGGTATATTTCATAGAATAAAAAAGACTGCACAAGTTACAAGGTTCGGCCAAGCCTAAAAAATGGACTCTAAAGTTGGGCATGAACTTTCTAGAAGTGCTAATTCACTTGACAAGTTCCATCTTTCGAACTTTTTTGGGCACAAGTAGCGATAGTTATTTCTTCCGAAGTGTGAGCCCAGAATTTTTTTGGCTAAGTAATAGATTATTTTCGAGCTTTAAGTTGAGCATTGGGTATTTGAAAAGTTTTGTAATTTTATAATATCTAAATCATATATTTAAAAGATAGAATGGTTGTTTAGAAGAAGGAAAAGATGGTTCAGAACAATTAGACCTTGTTTAAAGGTAGAAGATGATCTCAGTCGCACATGCTCTAACCTCAAACAATCACAACTCTCAATGTACAACGAGTTTAGCCATGAAATAAGATACCAAATTAAAGCATTTAAAATTTACTTTTCAATGCTTCAAACCATTTGCTATTTGGAAATTCCTACATAAGCATTTTACTGAAGTTTGACTTATTAGAGAATCCATGCGCGCGAGTAAAGCAAAGCACCCAAAATCAGAAAAGTGAGATGTTATGCGATTAAAAAGTCCAAGAGAATGAAGGTGATGTTAGGGGTATTCAAACCGAATCGAAAAATCGCATCAAACTGAAAAATCAAACCAAATCGATTATAAAAATCGAATAGGTTTGGTTTGACTTGGTTTGGTATTGAATAAAAAAATTCGAACCAAACCGATATATAAATATATAATTTTTTAAAATATATTTTACGACTTTATATTGAATTTTCTTTAAAAATGTAGAAATATTTGGAATCCTCTCCTGTGTTAACCTTGAAAGCGTACATTGACGGAAAACTATTGATAGACGAATAAAAAAATAACTATCATGTGTTACTAACAAAATTCTCGCATATGAATATTTTAATAAATCATTTGTTTGTCAATTTTTTCAATATTTACTAAAATTATATTCATTTATCAAAACTTTATCTATAACTTTAACAAAGTAAGATTCGAAAAATATTCATATAACAAAAAAAAAAACTCGAAACTCGAAAAACCAAACAGAACCTAACCAATCCAAACCGGTATAGTTGGTTTGGTTTGGTTTTGATAAAAATCGAAACCAACCCGGTCCATATTCACCCCTAGGTGATGTATGTAAATCCTAGTTTCCTCCATTAATGGAGCTTGATAGAGGATGAAGAGATGATGTGATAATGATTGTGATTATTAACAATTTGGGTATTTTTTAATGATAACTTAAACTCGTTAAATGATTAGATTGGGACATGTAAAATTAATTGGAACTTAATGGACGACTAAATTAGCCAAGGTGAATGGTTTAAGCCCTTATTAGTCTGAATTTGAATTGATTTGGCCTTGTATTGTTTAAATTGAACCCGATCTTAATGTAGATTGCGAACTTGTGAATGATGGTTTGGACAAAAGTTAAGTTAAACTTGTAGCTCGAGGTAATTTGAGGCATACTCTCTTGAGTTGAGAACGCGACAAATAAAATGCATCATAGGTAATTATTGCATATGTGAGTTATAGAGACTTAACTTATATGTCATGAGTACCAGTAAATATTTCAATGCTATAAATTTTGTATAATATTCCATTATTCAGAATGTATTATAGAAAGTAATCGGATTGTCGAAAACGTAACAAATTTTTTTATATGTGTTTTAATAACTTGATATGTATGTTATTGCATATATTGCTCAAATTCAGCTCAAAATTAGATAATGCGATCACATTCGAAATCGGAGAAATAAGAAATCTTCCCGGTGTGAGTGTTATAGATGTCAGGACTAGCTACCCCACACATGAAGACCTTAAGGAGGCGAAGTCCAAGTGGGATGATCTGCATGATGTCGTAGCTGTAACGACCAACATGAGTTTGTTTCTATGGAGAAAATCAACAACTTGATAGCAAACTTCCGCTTGAAAACCAAAGAATCTAATGTCGCGGAGGAGCAAAGAGCTAAAATAGAAGAAAGACTCAAAAGGGTCATGGAGCAGAACCAACTTCATGCGACAACCAATATTGAACTTCGTTCTTGGATCAATGTTGTGAAAGCTGAAAATGATAAGCTCCAAAACAATATTGAGAAACTCCGAGCTAAACTCCAAAACTAGGGTGATTTTATCCTCCTCGAGAAAATTCTACGCCATTTATCACATGAAGAGAAAGACTTTGGAGGAGACCAAAGAAGGCATTGCAAATATCAATTATTTCATTGCCAAAGATCGTCAATTGGAGACAATTGCTCTCGAGAACCTCCCTTCTCAGTCCGCTACTTCTAACTCTTCGAATACTAACTCTGAGTATTCGGGAACCGGCGAGGAATCTGAAGAGGAAGAAAAAATGATGAAGGCCTCGAACCAACCTTCTCCTGAAAAGGAAAGCGAAGACTCTTCTCTCCCTTCGGGCTCTGGTAGCAAAAATATCTGAGGTGTATCTTTTTTTCCTTTGTAACTATGACCGAACTTTTTTATTGAGTTTGGCATTTTAGGTAATGAAATATATTTTTTGCTTAAATATTGTGTAACAAATATTCTCTTTTATTTGACTGATAAAACTCGAGAATTCTTTTGACATTCGATAACTTTTGATCCCGGCATTCACATTTCCGGAATCCACCCTTTAACTATGAGGGTTTCATAAGAGAGGGCTCTTATATTTGCGGTGCTCTTGAGAGGACGTCTCCTATTTATTCTGGTACAAGTATTTGAAGTTTGAAATAGCTTTCAAACGAAAAAATAAATAAGTACATTTACACAAATATTTATTTTCTTTGTTAAATAAAGCTACCAATACATGTGGCTAACTTATACAACTTATTTCTACGAGATTGATCACGCAGTCTGTGGTCCTGATAAGACATAGATCACGGTTCCAGCAATCTGATCTTCGTAACACTTTTAGTGACTTAGCATGTAATGGTCCCCCCTAGTGTTCAGATGCTAAGTATGAGAATTCAAGAACTTGAGATCTTGCTATCGCCGATGACCCTTTCTTCGTAGTATGCTTTTCATTGTTGTCTGATTAAAAACCTTGCCTGAAAAATCCAATTGGGACAAAAACTTGACGAAGGAAAAAATTGCGCAACACATACTTTTAGTATTACCAAGGATCTTCAGCAGTAATACCTTTTGAGGTGATTCACATTCCAATGCTTGGCAATTTAACTCCATCTTGATTTTTCAACTGATATGAACTTTTACGGGTTATAGCTAAAATTCGATAAGGTCCTTCTCACGTTGGTCCAATCTTCTCGGTGTTAACTTCCCGAGCACTTTGAGTTACATTTCTCAAAATCAAATCACTGACTTTGAAATATCGAAAATTTGCTCTGCGGTTTTAATACATTTTCATTCGTTGCATTTGTGCCACCATCCTCAAATGCGCCAGATTCCGATGCTCTTTAAGAAAATCCAATTTAACCAGCAATGCTTCATTATTTGCCGCCTCGTTTGCTTGGGAACACCTTAGGGTCAGTTCCCCAATCTCCACGGGTATCAAAGCTTCTGCATCATACATAAGTGAATATGGAGTTTCACCCGTATTCGATTTCGCTATCGTTCAATATGACCACAACACACCCCATAGCTCATTTGGCCATTTGCCTTTTGCATCTTCTAAATTCTTTTTAAGGTTTTGAATTATTATCTTGTTCGTTGACTCAGCTTGTCTGTTAGCACTTGGATGATACGGAGAACATGCAATTCATTTGATCTTCAAACCATCAAAAAAATTTGTAATTTTGGAACCTATAAATTGCGGCCCATTGTCACAAGAAATTTCTTTTGGTATTCCAAACCGATATATGATGTGATCCCGTATGAAATCCATCACTTCTCATTCTCCGATCTATATGGAGGCACCTGCTTCAACCTATTTAGTGAAATAGTGAGTTAAAACCAAAAGAAATCTTACATGCCTGGGTCCTTGTGGTAAGGGACCAACTATGTCCATTCCATCTATCGTAAATGGACATGGTGATATAACTGAATGTAAAGGTTCTGCTGGTTTATGCACTAACTGTACCTGACACTGGCATTTATCACATTTTTTGTACAAATATCTTCGCATCTTGCTCCATCCGGGGCCAATAGTAGTCAGCCCTTATTAGTTGAAGAACCAACGAATTTGCGCGGGAGTAGTTCCCGCATACTCCTTCATGAACTTCCCTTTCATGTAAACAACTTCCGATGTCCCTAAACACCGAGTCAATGGGCCTTCAAACGATCTCATTTATAGTTGACCGTCAACAAGACAATAACGAGTTGCTTTAGTTCGTAGTGCCCAGGATGTTTTTGGATCTTCAGGAAATTTGCCATGTCCTAAACACTCTGTGTACTAATTTTTCCAATCCCAAATTAGGCTGGTTAAGTTAACTTCATAATATCCGTCCATATCCAAAATCGAATGCAGCAATTGAACTACTGCACCGGAATGGATTCCTTTCATTTTCGCGGGTGACCCCAAATTGGCCAATACGTCTGCTTCCACGTTTTCTTCCCTCGGAATGTGTATAATTGACCATTCCCTGAATTGAGAAAGCAATACTTGAACCTTACTCAAGTATTGTTGCATGCGTTTGTCTTTGTTGTCGAAAATCCTGTACACCTGGTTCACTACTAGTTGGGAGTCACACTTTTTTCGATATACCAAGTCCCTGAGCTAATTCAGGACCTGCAACCAAAGTCTCGTACTCGGCTTCATTGTTAGTTAATGGCACAATTCTAATAGCATGTCTCAAGGTTTCTCCCGAAGGGGTGATTAATACTATCCCAAGACCTGAACCTTTTTATGTTGGAAGCTCCATTCATAAAAAAAGATATAAATACCCGATACAATTCTCGATACCAGCACCGCTTCTTTAGCATCTAAATGCATCAGTTCCAGACTGACGTCAGCCACAAAGTGGGCCAAAACTTGTGACTTGATCGCAGTCTTGGGTTTGTATTCAATGTTGAATTCACTAACTTCGACTGTCTATTTAGCCAATCGATCTGATAGTTTAGGTTTATGAAGGATATTCCTCAAGGGAAAGGTTGTCACAACGTCTACAGGATGACATTAAAAATAAGGCTCAACCTTTCGAAAGGAGACTACGAGAGCTAGGGCCAATTTTTCAAGGTGCGGATAAAGTGTCTCCACTCCCGATAAATTTACTAACATAATAAATTTGAAATTGCGTACATTCTTCCTCCTAGACCAGAACAACACTTATCGCTACTTCCTAGACACTAGATAAATTAACAATTGCTCACCTCCATCGATTTTGATGGCAACGGAGGGCTAGACAGGTAATTTTTTAGATCTTTCAATGCTTGCAGGCATTTCATAGTCCACACGAAATCATTTTTGTTTTTCAAAATCGAAAAGAAATGATGGCATTTATCTGAAGACCTTGAGATGAACCTGCTTAGAGCCGCCAACCTGCCGGTCAACCTTTGTACTTCCTTCACACTTTTTAATTGGTTTAGAATATCCTCGATGGATTTGATCTTATTGGGGTTTACTTAGCTTCCTCTCCGAGAGACCAAAAATCCCAGGAACTTACCAGAACCAACTTCGAAGGCGCATTTCTCTAGGTTGAGCTTTATGTTATATTTTCTCATAATGTCAAATGTTTCTTGGAGATGATTCAAATGATCTCTTACATTAAGTGACTTAACCAGCATGTCATCAATAAAACCTCCATTGTCTTACCAATTTGTTGTTCAAATATCTTATTTACAAGACTTTGGTAAGTGGCCCCAACATTCTTAAGCCTGTAAGGTATCACATTGTAGTAATATGTGCTAAAATTTGTAACAAATGAGGCCTTTTATTGATCTTCTAGGTGCATCCTAATTTGATAGTCCGGTCGCAGCTTCAATCATTTGATTAATGTTTGGCACGGGAAAGGGTCCTTAGGGCATGCCGTTTAAATCATTGTAATCTACATTTATTATTATTTTTAGATACTACCACTGTGTTAGATAGTCAATCCGGGTAATTTACATCTTGATTGAACCTATATTTAGTAACTGAGTTACCTCTTCCTTGAAAAACATATTTCTAACCTCTGAAATTGGTCGTTTCTTTTGCCTTATCGGAGGGGAAGCTAGAATCCAAACTTAGCTTGTGTACAAACACTTCCAATGAAATACTTTTCAAATTTGAATCCGACCATGCAAAGCAATCTACGTTAGCTTTTAGAAAAGTAATAATGTTTAACCTAAGTTCGGGACTCAATCTCGTTCCTAAGTGAAAATTTTCTTTCTTAGAACTCCTCAAACAAGGCCACTTGTTGAAGCTCTTCAGCAGTCAATTTGGTCACATCAGTTTCCTCCGGTAACTGAAAAGACCTAGGTACCTGATAAGAATTAGATCACTCCTCTTCTCCATCATCTTTAACTAGGGGGGAAGAGAGCACCGACTCCTGTAGTTTCTGTTTGCTTATCTCTTTGACCTTGCTACTGGACAAGGTAACAATGTTCATCTCTCTTGCAGCTGGTTGATCTCCTCTGATCTACTTGATCCCTTTCGGCATGGGAAGTTTCAACAACTGATAATATGTTGACGGTACAACCTTCATTTCATGTATCCAAGGTCTTCCAAGGATCACGTTGTACCCCATGTCACCATCTACCAATTCAAACAGAGTGTTTTTCATTACGTATTTGGCATGCGCAGGAAACAATATCTCTCCTCTTGTCATAACACGTGATAAGCTGAACCCAACTAAAAGCTTTGTTGCCGGAACTATGTTTTCGGTTAACTTTGCTTGCTCCAAAACTCTCCATTGTAAGATGTTGGATGAAGTTCCTAGATCAACCAATACACGTTTAATTTTGACATCTAAAACATTAAGAGAAATTACCGAGGCATCGTTGTTTGGTAGGAGAAGTCCATCATCATCCTCTTCTGTAAAGGTGATGTCATCTTCTGAAATGTCTCAGATCCTACTGCCGTGAGTTACTGATATCTTAGTATTCTTTACTGCAGAAAATGTCACCCTATTCACTTCGTCTCCGCCAAAGATCATATTTATCGCCATGCGAAGTGATCCCATAGCTGGTTTTGATGGTTTTGCAACATCTTGATTTTTATTTTCCACATAGTTATTCTTGTCCCGATCACTTAAAAATTTCCTAAGGTGACCATTCTTCAACAATTTTTCCACCTCTTCACAAATGTGCCGACACTCCTCAGTCTTGTGACCATGTGTTCCATGGAACTCACACCATAGATTATGATCCCTCTGGCTAAGATCCGACCGAATTGGTTTAGGAAACCTAGCCTCATTTATTTTCCTCATAACTGACACAAGTTCTATCAAGCTGATGTTAAAGTTCTAGTGGGATAACCAGGGATACGTTGAATCTCGAGACCCCTACGGTTCTTTCTCCTGCAAAATTTAGCTACTCCGACCACGATCCATTCTTCTATCGAAAGAAAACATGTCCTATGACTGAAAACCTTTATTTCCTAGCCCATCGGCCCTTTCGTAAGGCTGTAAATGACCTATGAAGATCTCTGATCTGCATCAACACCAACTTTAAGCCTTTCCTGATTCCAACCTCGATTGCGTCCCTTAGAAGACACCGAGGAGCCCGGCTGATCATCTTCTGTTCTAATCTTTGACTCGTGGCGATTATGGACATCTGCCCATGTAGTTTCCTGAAACACTAACAAGTTTTCCTTTGGTTTCTTGGAGGCACGGAGCTCAAGGGGTTGACACCTTTTGTAAATGCTTTCGCTGCCCACTCATCTGGTACTACCGGCAACAACATCATTTCCTTTTGAAATCGGATTACGAACTCTCGCAATAGTTCAGATTCACCTTGGGTTATTCCGCATATATCTGCCTTTAGTTTTTGGACCTTTCTTGCTCCAACATGAGCATTAATAAAAAAATCTACAAGCATTTCAAAAGAATCAATGGAATACTTAGGTAAAAGATAATACCAAGTTAAAGCACCTTTCGTAAGGGTCTCGCCAAATTTCTTCAACAAGACATAATCAATCTTGTGTTGGGCCAAGTCATTTCCCTTTACAACCGTAGTGTAGGTCGTGGTATGTTCTTGTGGATTCGAAGTCCCATCATACTTTGAAATATCCATCATCTTAAAATTTTTTGGAATAAACTCTAGGGCCGCACTTGGTTTGAATGGAAACTGCGTATATTCTAAGAATTCGATTCCTTTAGCACCGGCGGCGCTACCGGGATTCTGATCCATTTGAGCATGGAATTGTTTTGCATTTTGGTCCATTTTTTCATTCATTTCCTTCATGAGTCTCATGAACTCGATTTTGAAAGGGTCGTTTGCGTTGTTGTCGTTCCCAGATCCACTACTGTTACCTCCTGCTCGTTAAAACCTAAATCCTCCCTTGGATTGTTGTTACTGATTCTTTGAACTATTTGATATGTATGGACGTTGGGAGGTATCTGAGCTCCTCCGTTAAAATTATTGGAAGCAACTGATAGCACCTGATTCAATTACGTCATCACTTGGTCTTGTCTTGAGAGGTGATTCATAAGTTTCTTTTGTTGCTTTCTCACATGCCGCGGATTTTGACCTTCGTGAAGTGAAATTGTTTCATCTCCTTCATTGCGAGCTTTGCTAGTTGAATTATCACGTTAGAACACATCCTCACGTTCGTGTGTGCTCCAACATTATAGGAATGTTGACATCGTTAGCTGCCATATCTAATTTTTTTTTGTCTAACAAAGGAATCAAAATTTGTTACTAATAGATGAATGGATCAAAGCAATTACATAACTGTCTATGTCCTACGGTGGGCGCCAAATTATTTACCCGTAAATGATAAATTTGTAACATATATAGACAATGAATTAATTTGATCCAGTCTGACTATGAATTTAACTTCTCCGATAGCAATAACAAGAATAAGGTAAAAGAGAAATTTGATAGAATAATAGTTGATCTTCTTTTGTGTACATAATCTTTCCTATTTATACCTCTATTCAGGGAGTCAAGTTCCCAAAATCAAATTCGCTTGAATGAGAATAAAACCCCTATTGATGCTTGTATATCAGTTGGTTTTTAATATAGAGATTCTTTGTAGCGGTTTCTCATTGAATATTGTCTTTTCCAACCGATGTCTTTCTTCGAAGTCTTTGTCATCGGTTCCTATGCCTTCAGAACTCACCTAACACTGATCACATGTTTTTATCCGGTGCCAACTATTGGGCGGACTCACATCTTACATGTCTTCATTTCCACATGTCATCCCATCATTCGTCCAGCGACCGCTAACCAATTTTACTCTATACAGTTGGTTTGTCCCGGAGAATGTCACGAGAACTCTATATTCAGTTTTCAGTCATTAGGGACTCATGACTTGATAGCGAGTTTAGCTTATGAAACGATTTGAAATTACTCATAATTCAGTTTTGATACGTAACAAATTTAGAGACTTGATTTACCTTTGTTAATATGTTGACTTCAGTTGGGATTTTTAATTAGCTAATACTGAGTTCACTCAATAGTTATACAGTTTGGATGTCAATTACTGTTGGTTGTGCGAACAAAGTCCCACATCGGTAGCTGAAAAGATTGGGAGTCTACATATAAGGTGTAGGGATCTCTTAATAGTGTGAGGTCTTTTGGGGAAAACCGTGCGGGCTTGGCCCAAAGCGGACAATATCACACCATGTTAAGAGTGTATTTGGGCTAGTTTATCCCAACAACTGGTATCAGAGCCTAGGTTCAGCCGAACGAGTATGGAGATGGCAGAGTGATGATGCGCGGCGGCACACACACAAAAAGAAGCTAGTTGAGGGCTTCGGGTGCCATAATACTCTAAGAATGTGGGAGACAAAAAGTAATCTTGGAAATTGACCCGTGGATCGTGGTAGTGGGCCATGTGGAACTTAGTTCGATGGAGAGATTGTTGGTTGTGCGAACAAAGTCCCATATCGGTAGCTGAAAAGATTGGGAGTCTACATATAAGGTGTAGGGATCTCTTAATGGTGTGAGGCCTTTCGGGGAAAATCGTGCGGGCTTGGCCCAAAGCGGACAATATCACACCATGTTAAGAGTGTATTTGGGCTAGTTTAGCCCAACAATTACGTCTCATCCCAATTTGAGGGTGTGACATAAAATGCGCATTACACGATGACACACAGATGTGTTTGGTACGAAGGAAAATATTTTCTATGAAAAATATTTTTCTGGAAAATGAATGAGTTTATCACTTATTTTTTCTTATTTGGTTGGTGAGTGAAAAAAATTTCGAAAATATTTTCTATTATTTGTCTAGAGAGTAGAAAATATTTTTTAAGAAAATAATTTTTTATGCTACTCTCCTTTCGTCCCTTCACCCAAATCCAATGTTTCCTACGCTTCCCTCCCTCCCCCCAAACCCCAAATACCTAACGTTTTTAGGAATCTATTTTCTTCAAGAATTTATTTAATCTTTTAACAATTCACTCAAACTCAAAGGGACTAATATGCTGCTTTATTTTTTCACGCAAAAACAACACTGAAATTTGCTCCATAACTATAAAAAATATACTCTTTTTTTGTTTTAAAAAAAACTCTTTCTACCACGTGAAAGAAGTACTCATTTGGTTAAAATGAAAGAATTTTGTTTTACATCACGAAAAGAAGAGTTTTGAAAAATGGTTTTCCATTTCTTAGATATGGCAAAATATTTTGCTCCAATTGAAGGAAAATGAGTTCATGAGAAAAAAAAAATCAAAATATTTAAATCATCCAAACATAAAAAAATTAAAAATATTTTTCTTCGTACCAAATACATCAGTAGTCTTTCAACTATTATTGAATTTTTTAAAACTTTAATATGAGTATCTCTTAATTAGCTTTCATGTTAAGTCAAACTAGAATTGAAGTTGAAACATAATGCCAAGAGAGGTTGTTATAATCATTTCGATTTGACAGCTCTTATGGAATCCTGTAATATTATGTTGTGTAATTAAATACTCCTGATAAAACACCCAAACGTAGTCAATAAGAATGTAGTACGTGTTATAAAACAGTAAAAGAATAAGTGCGTAGCAAGTTGAGAGAGAATTCTTATTGATTTAGGATTATTATAATGGAACATACCTTTTTATTTATAGGAAAAAAGTGACTTAGCCACAAAATAATAAACCCAGGAATTTCTCTAAAATATAGACATTCACCTTAAATAAACTCTATTTATAAAACTCCTGATTGAATATCTATTCAACAGATAATGTGCCTCATTAAAACCTTAACTAAAATAAAATCAAGTGGAAAAAAATTCTAGTGAAGGAAAAAGAGTACACATATCTAACAATATGCCTTTTGGTTGTCTCGTTAAAAACCTTGCAAGGAAAATCAGTTGGACAAAATCTTGTAAGGGAAAAAGAGTACAACGTGTATTAACTCCCCCTGATGAGATAATCAATTCACATCTTTGAGCCTTCACATTCCAATCTTGTGTACCATCTTCAAAAGATCGTGGTATAGATTTGATAAACAAATTAGCCATATTAACTTGAATGAATATGTTGCACCTTGAAATCATCATTCTTGATAGATATGTGATGTCATTATATAATGTCGTGGAATGGTCTTTTCAATATCTCTATAAAGTAAAAAGTCTCGCTATCACACTATCATGCTTATAGTTATAGCAACATATACATGTGCACAAATTGCACTGTGGATGTGGTACTTTAGGACCAAGAATTATATATGCTTTAAACGATTTAAATCCTTCAAAGATTATCATATAAGCTAAGTCATATAAGCCATACAAATCGACTTTAGATGCATATCAAGTTTTCATGCCATGCTAGACATATAAGATAGGTAAAAGTGATTGTACACGCCATTGACTTTATACTTTCAAATGTTTTAACTACATGTCCAAGCCATGTCTTTCATATGAAACCAATTCTATTCGAATTGTGTCTCTTCAATTTGGCCAATATTTTTGTGTCTGTATTATATAGACTTAATATCCTCATCTATACTTAACGCTATGATAGATGTCGTCGACGAACATTTTATATCGGTTCTAATATTTTTTTCATAAAGACATAACATAGAGACCTCTTCCTTCATGTTTTCAGGTACCTGAACCTCTCATGAGATTTTATGAAGTAATATGTCATGTGATCTTCTAGATCACTTGCCTCCTTATTATGATCATTTGCTCATCTTTTTTTATCAAGAATTTTATTTGAAACTCATTTGTCTATAAGATTTAAGCGTACCACATCCTTTTTCCTTCTAGGATTTATTCTAATATGAGCATTTCCAGTGAGACTATAGTTACTTTCTTTGAGTTAACAAATGCTTCTGGCATGCTTTGCAATTTATTGCAGATGAATTATCTTTTAATGAACTTCAAGTTCATATTATGATACTCGAGGATCTAGATGTACAACGGATAATTTATTTCATGTAACTTTTCTCAAATGTTTATCCTTTCTTTCCCTCATATTAGAAAAACTAACTTGCTTTCTCAACTTTGTGCTTTATGGTGTTAATCAAAATATACACTTCAGATCAATAATAATAAGCTGGAATTATTTGATTCTTGACCTTGAACCACTTGTTAGGGAAGAATGTAATATGCTTTCGTATATAACCTATATCAAACTGATATAGATAACTTTACTGGCATAAGCAATAATTTAGCTATTAAGTGGAAGCACTCAATAAATTATTTTTCTAAATCAGTTGGGATGTAAACCAACTTATCAAGATGAACTTTCTTGAATAGAAAATCTGAAAATTATGATCTAAATTAAATTATTGAGTAAGTTACCTTGCAAACATCATATTGCCGGTTAATAATTCGCACATGTAACCATCTCATAGATGCATCTTATGTGGTATACATGACAAATGAATATACCTAGATTCACCTTTGATATTTCCAGCATTCATGGGATTCAATCCCAATTTTAGTTGGTCTAGTAATGTGATGACTCAAATGGTCATCTCATGTATTTCTAGCTAAACATGTATTTCGAGGACATAAAAACCTCCTTCTATATCACCTCAATTTGCGTGCGCAGCCCGAGCGTGTTGCCGAAAGCCGTTATGTGAAAAACTAATAAAAATAATAATTTTTATCTTTAAATTTGAATAAAATTGACTTCGGTCAACATTTTTGGTAAACGGACCCAGACCCGTGATTTGACGGTCTCGAAGGGTCTGTAGGAAAATATGGGACTTGGGCGTATGCTCGAAATCGAATTCCGAGGTCCCAAGTCCGAGAAACTAATTTTTAAAGAAAATTATTTTCTGAAAAATATAAAGGTTTTTGAAAATGAAATTTTAGGTGAAACCTGTGGTATCGGGTCCGTATCTTGGTTCCGGAGCCCGGTACAGGTTCGATATGATTTATATGTGTCATCTGTGAAATTTGGTAAGAAACGGACTTCGTTTGACGTGATTCGGATCAAAAATGCAAAATTTGAAGTTTAAAGTAATTTCATTGATTTTGGGGTTTAATTCGATGTTTATGATGTTATTTTGGTAATTTGATTACACGAATAAGTCCGTAGGATGTTTTTGAGGTTGTGTGCATATTTGGTTTTGAGCCTCGAGGGCTCGGGTGAGTTTCGGGTAGGTGTCGGGGTGCAAAAACATAGAAAAATCTAGTGTTTTGGCATTTTGTTGGTGTCTGGTGTTTAATACTATGCGATCGCATAGCACAATGTAGGGGGAAGAGTTTGTTGCACTATGCGATCACATAAGTGTAGTTGCGATGGCATAGGAGGTTAGGATAGCTGGGGGGGGGGGGGGGGGGGGGGGGGCGGGGTAGTTGTTCTATGTGACCGCATTTCATTCCTCGCGGACGCGGAGAGTAGGGTCAGGGATACTATGCGATCGCACTCTCCTGTTCGCGATCGCGTAGTGTAGGAAGCCAGTCCACTATGCGATCGCAATCCTTCCTCTGCGATCGCATAGACCAATTCCGCCCAGTTATTTTAAAGTCCAAAAACAGAATGTATTACGGGATTTTTACCATTTTTCATAAACTTCATCTTCTCCACACCTCTTAGGCGATTTTTGAAGAGCTCCTTCACCATAACCTCTTGGGTAAGTAATCCTAACCTCGTTTTCTTCCATTTTAATCAATAAACATTAGATTCTAGATCTAAAAACATGAAATTAAAGGTAGAACATTAGGGAATTAGGTAGAGTTAGGGCTTTTTGATTATTTGGGAATTTGACCTCG
Source organism: Nicotiana undulata (assembly GCA_005239495.1). Classification (NCBI taxonomy): domain Eukaryota; kingdom Viridiplantae; phylum Streptophyta; class Magnoliopsida; order Solanales; family Solanaceae; genus Nicotiana; species Nicotiana undulata. The sequence continues at coordinate 14,821 of ML272188.1, read as the reverse complement.
TTTTGGGGTAGAATTTCAAAACAAATGATATATTCGGGCTCGTGTGTGAATGGGTGATCGGGTTTTGGTCCGAACCTCGTATTTTGACCAAGCGGGCCCGGGGTCGATTTTTGAAATTTTTGGGAAGAATATTGGGAATTCTATAGTTCAGCATTGGAATTGAATTTTTAAGCAATTATTGATGTTATTGAGTCAATTATGTCTAGATACGATTGTTTTGGAGTCGGGTTTGAAAGGAAAAGCGGTGCTAGAGGTTTAATTTGGATCCTTGGAGTCGAGATAAGTGTTTGGCCTAACCTTAACTTGAGGGAATAGGTGTTGAGTCTTATTTTCTACGTGTTTATTCCATGTTCAATTTATAGGTGAGGTGACGAGTACCTATATGTTGTGGTCAAGCATGCGTGTGAGTCAAATATGAGCAATTGTATGATTATTCATTGAGGTTTATTGTGTTATGGATTTAATATCGATTTGGCAGTTATTCATTTGAGGGAAATTCTTGGTTGTGAACATTGTTGAGTACTTGAGCGGTTGAGAGATATTTTGTTAAACTATACACTTGTCTAGGGTTGGTTATAGCTGTGTCCCATACCGGGACGGTATTATTTCAGTTGATTATTCCTTTGCATTTATGGTTTCTTATTGTTAATTTTCTTGCCAAACTGTTGTTTTTGATATTTATGCACGAGGGGACATTCCGTGCCATGTTTATGATATTTACGTACGAGGGGACATTCTGTACCTGTGATGACCCAAAAGGTCATCTTATGTAATTTAAGATATATCTGTGTTCCGAGGCTCTGAGAGCCTCCGTTAGTCTCACCTCGATATACGTGCGCAGCCCGGACGTGTAGCCGGAAAGCTATTATGTGAAAATTTGAAAAAAATGGTTTTTGATAATTAATAAATGAATATAGTTGACTTTGGTCAACATTTCTGGTAAACGGACCCGGACCCGTGATTCGACGGTCCCGGAGGGTCCGTAGGAAAATATGGGACTTGGGCATATGCTCGGAATCGAATTCCGAGGTCCCAAGCCCGAGAAATGAATTTTTAAAGAAAATTATTTTCTGAAAATAATAAAGGATTTTGAAAATGAATAATTATGTAAAAACCGTGTTACCGGGTCCGTATTGTGGTTCCAGAGCTCGGAAAAGGTTTAATATATATTATTGGTCTTATCTGTAAAGTTTGGTGTGAAACGAGCGTGAATTGAGTGGTTTCGGATAAAAAAGGAGACTTTGAGGTTTTAAAGAATTAGAAATGTGGCTTGGAAAGTAGTGTTATGTTTCCGAGGTCCGAATGAGATTCTGAGACCGGGAATAGTCCAGTGGTGTTAATTATAACTTGTCTGCAAAGTTTGAAGTCGTTCCGAGCAGTTTAGGCCGGTTCGGCGTATTAAAGTGAATTCTAGAATTTTAAAGTTCTTAAGTTTGATTAATTGGATCTTGAGGTTTGATTAATGGTTTTTGATGATATTTTAATGATTTAAAAGCTTGAATGAGTCTGTAGGATGTTTTGGGAGTCATGTGTGTTTTGGTTTTGAGCCCCGAGGGCTCGGGTGCGTTTCGGGTAGCTAACGGGGTGTAAAAAAGATAGGAAAAATCTGGTGTTTTTGCTGGTGTTTCTGGTGTCTGGTTTCGTTCAGTGCGATCGCACAGTGTTAGGTGGGTAGGGGGTCTCAGATGCTCTAAGCGATCGCAACATATGCTCCGCGATCGCAGTGATGTAATTCTAGAAGCTCTGCGATCGCACTCTACCCTTCGCGATCGCAGTAGCCTAGCCCAGCGTACTCTGCGATCGCAGGACTCCTTCTGCGATCGCATTTCACCAACCAGGTCCAACTCCGAGATCGCATTCCTATCTCCACGATCGCATAGGGTAATTTTGCCCAGTGATTTGATTAAGTCCAAAACAGAACCTTATACGAGATTTTGTCATTCTTCACCCCTTTCTTCCTCCTCAAACCTCCATAACCGAGAATCAAGCTCCCCAACCTCCATAACTCCATAGGTAAGTGCTCTTCATCTCGTTTCCTCTTAATCTATTCAATTAATCACTAAATTCTAGGCCTAAAAACATGGAAACTAAGGTAGAAATTGGGGGAAATGGGTAGTGTTAGGTTTTTGGGATTTTTGGGTGATTCAACCCCAATTTGGGGTCGAATCTTAAAACAAATTGTATATTCTTAATCGTGGGGATATGGGTGATCGGGTTTTGGTCCGAACCTCGAGTTTCGACCACGTGGGCCCGGGGTCAAATTTTGGAATTTTAGGAAGAATGATTAGAAATGGATAATTAGACTATGGGTTTGAGTTATTGAGTCATTATTGATATACTTGAGTTGAATATGTCTAGATAATATCGTTTCGGAGCCGGATTATAAAGGAAAGGCGGTGTTAGAGGGTTGATCGCTCTATTTTGGACCCGAGGTAAGTGACTTGCCTAACTTCGATGAGGGAATAGGTATTTTTTGCTACGTGTTTACTTGCTAAGCATGTTCGTTGCATAAGTAGAGTGACGAGTACCTATGTGATGAGAGTCTAGCATGACCGTGAGTCTAACGTGATAGTAATCGTAGCTTTTCTTCCATGTCTTTTATATTATGAAATTACCATTACTTGTAATAGTATGTTGTTGGTTGTGGTGTTGTGATGTTGTGATATTGTTATATATGCACGAGGGGACATGCCGTGCCGATTTGATATTTGAGATTACGCACGATGGGACATGCCGTGCTATGTTATTTGATTAATTTCTGTATACTGATAGTTGTTTTTCTTTGGTTTCTGTTTTTTTTACTTTCCAGCCGCATTCTCACTGTACTGTTGTGAATTAGATGTAGTTTTTCTTGTATCCCCAGTATGTACACATATCTTATTTTATCGCTTAAGTTCCGGTATTATTGATGTCCCGTTAATATGTTTCCCTTATTTGTTCCCATGTCTCTTCTATTTGATCATACTTGTCTTCATTATCGGTTATTTCTTGTTCATATATCTGCTTAGACTAGGACAGGTGGTCGTATTATGCTAAGTCTAGCCTCGTCACTACTTCGGCCGGGGTTAGGCTTGGCACTTACTCAGTACATGGGGTCGGTTGTACTGATACTACACTGCACTTCCTTGTGTTGTGCAGACCCTGCTACCGGACCCCGTGGAGTGTTCTGAGGGAGATACCTTCAGTCCACATCAGAGCTTTGAGGTATACATTGGCGTTCGTGGATACCGAGGCTTCTTTCCCTTACCTCTTCATTGTCTTTCTCCTTATTTTCAAGACAGTGTTGTATTTTCATTCCAGACTTGTATTTAGTATTCTAGTAGCTAGTCCGTGAGCTTGTGACACCCCGGTTTTGGGAAGTTTACGTTATCTTATGCTGTTATGTCCCTCCCTTCCGCATTCAAGTTCTTGTTATTTTTATTATTGATGTTGGAAAGATTATTGTTAGGGAAGGTTTGTTATTGATGTTCAGTTAAATAGATGTCCCACTAATATCTCGGAATGTAAAGGAAATTGGTCGAGGCTGATGAGTTAGCATTTCATTTCGTACTAAATAATTTTTAATTGCTATTGCAAGTTACATGTTGGCTGGCCTAGCGGGTTCAACGTTAGGCACAGTCACGGCCTAAAGGGTGGGAATTTAGGTCGTGACAGTACCATGTTTATGTTTATTTATGCACGAGGGGACATTCTGTGCCGTGTGATTGATATTTATGCACGAGGGGACATTCCGTGCCGTGTTGTGATACTTTAGCATGAGGGGACATGTCGTGCCATTTATTTTCACTTGTTTAGTTCGTGTTGTTAACTCTCGTTATTATTTTGATATTTACACTGTTGCCTCGTTCTATCATCTAAGTAATTGCTACCCCTTTTCCCCAGCATGTTTCCCCCGTTATTGCACTTAACTTCTTACTTCCTGTTGTTATTTCCTGTTATATTTTGTTAAACTGTACATGTGATATTATTGGTCGTGTCCTAGCCTCGTCACTACTTCGCCGGGGTTAGGCTCGGTACTTACTCAGTACATGGGGTCGGTTGTACTGATGCTACACCTGTACTTCTATATGTTGTGCAGATTACGGTACCATACCCAGTGGACACTGATCGAGGGGGTATCCTTCAGTCCACATGCGACACTGAGGTAGTCCTGCTGGCGTCCGCAGGCCTTGGCGTCACCTCCTATCTCATTCCTTTTTCTGTTTTTTCTTTGTATTTCTGAGACAGTTTTGTGTGTTTATTCAGACCTTTGTTTTTAGTATTCTTAGACAGTCCGTGAAATTGTGAAACCAGCTCTGGGGGTTTTTATTAAGGATATTGTAACGCTATTTATCTAAGTTGTTAGATTTCATATCTTCCGCACTCTTATTTATATTTTTTCGCGTGTATCACTTTTCTTTTAAATGTCAAATAATAAGGAAATAAGTTATATGAACCGGAATGTTGGCTTGTCTAGCGGGTTCAACGTTAGACGCCATCACGGTCCCGATAGTGGGATTTCGGGTCGTGACAATTTTGTATCCGAGCACTAGGTTGCCTAGGTCTCACAATTCACGGACAAACTTGGTAGAGTCTGAGGGATCAGTACGGAGACGTCTGTACTTATCCCCCAGAGGCTGCAAAGTTAGGAATAACTTCACATCTTTTCTTCTCTGTCATGCGATTTGAGTTCTAAATGCTAACTGAGTTTCTATTCTATTCTCTCGCAGATGGCGAGAACGCGTGCTTCCTCATCTACTGATCAGCAGCCTGATCCTCCCGTTGCAACTTCTACTAGAGGCCGAGGTAGAGCCAGGGCTCAGCCTAGAGCACCAGCCCCTGTAGAGGATCCTTAGGTAGAGGTTGCTGAGGAGATTCCTACTCGGACAGTTCCAGTTGGACCGGCTCAGGTCCCAAAGGGGTTCATTGCCACCCCGGTACTTCAGGATGCTATGGTCCGTTCAGTGGGCCTTATGGAGAGCGTGGCTCAGGACGATCTACTTCCTACAGCACCATCCGTCTCTCAGGCTGGGGGAGGGCCCCAGACTCCTGCTACCCACACACCATAGCAGTTAGCTACTCAGTTCCAGACTCCAGCACCTCATATAGCTGGAGTAGCCCAGCCGGGTATTGTGGCATAGGCAGTTGAGGGAGCAACTATGTCTGCTGATGCTTTGTGGAGATTAGATCGGTTCACCAAGTTATTTCCTACTACTTTCACTGGTGCACCATCAGAGGACCCCCAGGATTTCTTAGACAGTTGCTACGCGGTTCTTCGGAGAATGGGCATTGTGGAGACCAATGGGGTCGATTTTGCTACATTCCGTCTTTCTGGTACCGCCAAGACTTGGTGGAGGGATTTTTTCTTGACCAGGCCAATTGGATCCTCGCCGTTGTCTTGGGCTCAGTTCTCTGAGTTGTTTTTGGATAAGTTTCTACCAGTTACCCAGAGAGAGGATCTTCGGAGGCAGTTTGAGCATCTCCAGCAGGGCTCTATGACAGTTACACAGTAGGAGACCAAGTTTATCATATTGACCCGACACGCTATCATGATACTCCCCACAGATCGAGAGAGGGTGAGGAGGTTTATTGAGGAGCTAGCTCAGTCTAATAGACTTCAGATGGCCAGAGAAATAGGTACTGATATTTCATTTCAGGAGGCGGCCAATGTGTCCAAGCGGATTGAGATGCTCTTATCATAGAGCAGTGGTCAGGGGTCTGACAAAAGGCCTCGTCATTTCGGTCGATTCAGTGGTGACTCATCTGGGGACAGGGATTCCTTTAGCAGAGGCCATCCTCCTAGACCATTCCAATCGACACTTCAGGTATCCTGCAGTGCACCATCAGCTCCTATCAGTGCACCGCCGCTTCAGAGCTTCCAGGGTGGTTATTCTGGTCGACAGGGATAGTTTCAGGGCTAGCAGTCTAAGCAGTCGAGACCTTGTTTCACTTGTGGTGTTCCAGGGCACATTTCCAAGTTTTACCCCCGAGCTTCTGGTAGTTCTCAGTATCAGGGTTCCCATGCTATGATTTCCGCACCAGGTGCACCCCCACCCTCTCAGCCAGCTAGGGGTGGAGGTCGAGGTGCCAAAGGTGGAGGCCATACAGTTAGAGGTGGAGGACAGACTATGAGGGGTAAAGGTCAGCCCGCAGTAGGTCGACCCAGGGATGTTCAGATTGGTGGGGCTCAACCCCGATGCTATGTTATTCCCGCCAGACCTGAGGCTGAGGCCTCTGATGCAGTCACTACAAGTATGGTTTCAGTTTGCAGTAGAGATGCTTCGGTTTTGTTTGATCCGGGGTCTACATTTTCCTATGTGTCCTCATATTTTGCTCCTTGTCTGATTATGCCCCGTGATTCCCTGAGTACTCATGTATATGTGTCTACACCGGTGGGTGATTCTATTGTGGTAGATTGAGTCTACTGATCATGTATAGTGGTTATTGGTGGTCTTGAGACCCGTGTTGATCTCTTACTTCATGATATGGTTGATTTCGATGTCATCTTGGGGATGGATTGGTTATCTCCCTTCCATGCTATTCTGGATTTTCATGCCAAGACTGTGACCTTGGCCTTACGGGGAGTACCTCTATTGGAGTGGAGAGGGACTCCTAGTCATTCTTCCGGTAGAGTTATTTCATATATGAAGGCTCGACGCATGGCCGAGAAGGGTTGTTTGGCCTATTTGGCCTATGTTCGTGATTCTAGTGCCGAGGTTCCTTCTATGGAGTCTGTGCCCGTGGTTCGTGAGTATTCATAGGTATTCCCTGCTGACCTGCCGGGTACGCCACCCGACAGGGATATTGACTTCTGCATTGATTTGGCTCTGGGCACTCAGCCCATTTCTACACCGCCGTATCGTATGGTCCCGCCACAGTTAAAGGATCAGTTGCAGGATTTGCTAGCTAAAGGCTTTATCAGGCCTAGTGTTTCTCCTTGGGGTGCGCCATTGTTCTTTGTTAAGAAGAAAGATGGCACAATGAGAATGTGTATTGACTATCGGCAATTGAACAAGGTTACTATCAAGAATAAGTATCCCTTGCCAAGGATTGATGATTTATTCGACCAGCTTCAGAGTGCCACACTGTTTTCCAAGATTGACTTGAGATCTGGCTACCATCAGTTGAGGATTACGGCATCTGATGTCTCTAAGACAGCCTTTCGCACTCGGTATGGGCATTTTGAGTTCTTGGTGATGTCATTTGGGTTGACAAATGCCCCAGCTGCTTTTATGGATTTGATGAACCGAGTTTTCAGGACCTATCTGGATTCGTTTGATATAGTCTTCATTGATGATATTTTGATTTACTCCCGCAGCCGGGAGGAGCATGAGCAGAACCTTCGAGTCGTCCTCCAGACTCTAAGGACAGTCAGTTGTATGCTAAATTTTTGAAGTGTGAGTTCTGGTTGAGTTCGGTTGCATTTCTGGGTCATGTGGTGTCGGCATAGGGTATTCAGGTGGATCCCAAGAAGATTTCAGCAGCCAGAGATTGGCCTAGACCCACTTCAGCTACAGAGATTCGGAGTTTCTTGAGCTTAGCAGGTTATTATCCCGGTTTGTGGAGGGCTTTTCATCTATTGCAGCCCCGATGACCAGGTTGACTCAGAAGGGTGCCCAGTTCAGGTGATCTGATGAGTGTGAGGCGAGCTTTCCGAAGCTCAAGACAGCTTTGACCACGCCACCGGTGTTAGTTTTGCCCACATGTTCATGGCCATATACCGTGTATTGTGATGCTTCACGGGTTGGACTTGGTGTAGTGTTGATGAAGGATGGCAAAGTTATAACTTATGCTTCACGTCAGCTGAAGGTTCATGAGAAGAACTATCCAGTACATGATTTAGAGTTAACAGCCATTGTCCATGCGGTGAAGATTTGGAGGCATTATATGTACGGTGTGTCATGTGAGGTGTTCACAGATCATAAGAGTTTGCAGTATCTGTTCAAGCAGAAAGAGTTGAATATGAGGCTGAGAAGATGGTTAGAGCTGTTGAAAGATTATGAAATTACCATCTTATATCATCCGGGGAAGGTCAATGTGGTGGTCAATGCTTTGAGCCAGAAGTCGGCCAATATGGGTAGTCTTGCTTATATACTGGTCGGAGAGCGACCACTTGCTTTAGATGTTCAGGCTTTGGCCAATCAGTTCATGAGATTGGAGGTTTCCGATACTGGTAGTGTTTTGGCCCATACTGTGGCCTGTTCTTCATTGTTTGACCACATTCGGGATCGACAGTATGATGATCCTCACTTATGTGTTCTTAGAGATACGGTCCGACACGGAGGTGCCAAGCAGGTTACAATTTATGATGATGGATTCTTGAGGATGCAGGGCCGTATTTGTGTGCCTGATGTTGATGGTGTTCGTGAGTTGATATTGCAGGAGGCCCATAGTTTCCGGTATTCCATTCATCCGGGTGCCACAAAGATGTACCAGGATTTGCGACAGCATTACTGGTGGCGGAGGATGAAGAAGGATATCGTGGCATATGTAGCACGGTGATTGAACTGTCAGCAGGTTAAGTACGAGCACCAGAGACCCGGAGGTTTGATGCAGCAGATTGAGCTTCCCGAGTGGAAGTGGAAGCGTATCACCATGGATTTCGTAGTTGGACTCCCACGGATTCAGAGGATGTTTGATGCGGTGTGGGTCATTGTGGATAGGCTGGCCCAGTCAGCACACTTCATTCCTGTATCAGTTTCGTATTCTTCGGAGAAGTTGGCAAAGATCTACATCAGGGAAATTGTTCGCTTGCATGGTGTGCCCGTGTCCATTATTTCTGACCGGGATACTCAGTTTACCTCCCATTTCTGGAGAGTATTTCAGCGTGAGTTGGGCACATAGGTGGAGTTGAGCACAATGTTTCATCCTCAGACGGACGGACAATCCAAGCGTACTATTTAGATTTTGGAGGATATGTTGTGGGCATGTGTCATTGACTTTGGAGGTTCATGGGACCATTTTTTTCCTTTAGCTGAGTTTGCCTACAACAATAGCTATCAATCGAGCATTCGGATGGCTCCTTATGAGGCGTTGTATGGTAGGTGGTGTCGGTCGCCAGTTGGGTGGTTCGAGCCGGGAGAGGCTAGGTTGTTGGGTTCAGAGCTAGTCCAGGATGCTTTGGACAAGGTGAAGATAATTATGGATAGACTTTGTACAACTCAGTCCAGGCAGAAGAGTTATGCATACCGTTGAGCTCGTGATTTGGCATTCAGGATTGGTGATCGGGTATTGCTTCGGGTGTCGTCTATGAAGGGCGTTATGAGGTTCGGAAAGAAGGAAAAGTTGAGCCCTAGGTACATTGTCCCATTTGAGATCTTGATAAGGTAGGAGAGGTGGCCTACTGACTTGCTTTACCACCGAGTTTATCAGTCGTGCATCCGGTGTTTCATGTATATATGCTTCGAAAGTATATTGCCAATCCATCTCGTGTGCTAGACTTCAGCAGTATCCAGTTGGACAAGGATTTGACTTATGAGGAGGAGCCGGTAGCCATATTAGCCCAGAAGGTTTGTCAGTTGAGATTGAAGAGTTATCCTTCGGTCAGTGTTCAATGGAGAGGTCAGCATGTTGAGGCAGATACTTGGGAGTTCGAGTCCGATATGCGGAGCCGATATCCCCATCTTTTCTCAGATTCAGGTACCTTTCTATGTCCGTTCGAGGACGAACATTTGTTTTAGAGGTGGAGATTGTGATGACCCAAAAGGTCATCTCATGTATTTCTAGTTAAACCTGTGTTCCGAGGACATGAATGTCTCCTTCTATCTTACCTCAATTTGCGTGCATAGCCTGGGCGTGTTACCGGGAAGCCGTTATGCGAAATAATTTTTGTTTTGAAATTTGAATAAAGTTGACTTCGGTCAACATTTTTGGTAAACGGATCTGAACCCGCGATTTGACGGTCCCGGAGGGTCCGTAGGAAAATATGGGACTGGAGCGTATGCTCGGAATCGAATTCCGAGGTCCCAAGTCCGAGAAATGAATTTTTAAAGAAATTTGTTTTCTGAAAAAATATAAAGGTTGGTATCAGGCCCGTATCTTGGTTCCGGAGCCTGGTAGAGGTTATATGTGTTATCTGTGAAATTTTCTAAGAAACAGACTTCGTTTGACGTGATTCGGATAAAAAATGCAAAATTTGAAGTTTAAAGAAGTTTTAAGAAATTTCATTGATTTGGGGGTTTAATTCGATGTTTATGATGTTATTTTGGTGATTTGATTACACGAATAAGTCGTAGGATGTTTTTGAGGTTGTGTGCATATTTGGTTTTGAGCCCCGAGGGCTCGGGTGAGTTTCGGGTAGATGTCGGGGTGCAAAAACATAGAAAACTCTGGTGTTTTGGCATTTTGCTTGTGTCTGGTGTTTAATACTATGCGATCGCATAAGTATATTCGCGATCGCATAGCACAACGTAGGGGGAAGAGTTTGTTGCACTATGCGATCACATAGGTGTAGTTGCGTTCGCATAGGAGGTCAGGATAGATGGGGGGGAGGAGGGGAGGCTGGGTAGTTGTTCTATGCGACCACATTTCATTCCTCGCGGTCGCGGAGAGTAGGGTCAGGGCTACTGTGCGATCGCACTCTCCTGTTCGCGATCACGTAGTGTTGGAAGCTAGTCCAGTATGCGATCGCCATCCTTCCTCCGCGATCGCATAGACCAAATCCGCCCAGTTATTTTAAAGTCCTAAAACAGAATGTATTACGGGATTTTCACCATTTTCATAAACTTCATCTTCTCCACACCTCTTAGGCGATTTTTGAAGAGCTCCTTCACCATAACCTCTTGGGTATGTAATCCTAACCTCGTTTTCTTCCATTTTTGTCAATACCCATTAGATTCTAGGCCTAAAAACATGAAATTAAAGGTAGAAATTTAGGGAATTTGGTAGAGTTAGAGATTTTTGATTATTTGAGAATTTGACCTCGTTTTGGGGTCGGATTTCAAAACAAATTATATATTCGGGCTCGTGGGTGATCGGGTTTTAGTCCGAACCTCGTATTTTGACCAAGCGGGCCCAGGGTCGATTTTTGGAATTTTGGGAGGAATGTTAGGAATTCTATAATTAAGCAGTGGAATTGAAATGTTAAGCAATTATTAATTTTATTGAGTCAATTATGTCTAGATACGATTGTTTTGGAGTTGGGTTCGAAAGGAAAAGCGGTGCTAGAGGCTTGATTTTGATCCTTGGAGTCGAGGTAAGTGTTTGGCCTAACCTTAACTTGAGGGAATAGGTGTTGAGTCTTATTTGCTACGTGTTTATTCCATGTCCAATGTATAGGTGAGGTGACAAGTACCTATATGTTGTGGTCAAGCATGCTCGTGAGTCAAATACGAGCAATTGTATGATTTTTCATTGAGGTTTATTATGTTATGGATTTAATATCGATTTGGCAGTTATTCGTTTGAGAAAATTTCTTGGTTGTGAAAATTGTTTAGTACTTGAGCGGTTGAGAGATATTTTGTTAAACTATACACTTGTGTAGGATTGGTTAAAGCTGTGTCCCTTGCCGGGACGGTATTATTTCAGTTGATTATTCCTTTGCATTTATGGTTTCTAATTGTTGATTTTCTTGCCAAACTGTTGTTTTTTTATATTTATGCACGAGGGGATATTCCGTGCCATGTTTATGATATTTACGTACGAGGGGACATTCCGTCCCGTGTTTATGTTTATTTATGCACGAGGGGACATTCCGTGCCGTATGATTGATATTTATGCACGAGGGGACATTCCGTGCCGTGTTGTTGATATTTATGCATGAGGGGGCATTCCGTGCCATGTTTATGTTTATTTATGCACGAGGGGACATTCCGTGCCGTGTTGATGATATTTATGCATGAGGGGACATTCCGTGCCGTGTTGTGATACTTTAGCACGAGGGGACATGTCGTGCCGTTTCTTTTCACTTGTTTATTTCGTGTTGTTATCTCTCGCTAATATTTTGATATTTACATTGTTGCCTCGTTCTGTCATCTCAGTAATTGCTACCCCTTTTCCCCAGCACGTTTCCCCCATTATTGTACTTAACTGCTTACTTCCTGTTGTTATTTCCTGTTATATTTTGTTAAACTGCACAGGTGATATTATTGGTCGCATCCTAGCCTCGTCACTACTTCGCCGGGGTTAGGCTCGGCACTTACTCAGTACATGGGGTCGGTTGTAATGAAGCTACACCTGCACTTATTTATGTTGTGAAGATTACGATACCGGACCCGGTGGACACTGATCGAGGGGGTATCCTTCAGTCCACAAGCCACACTGAGGTAGTCCTGCTGGCGTCCGCTGGCCTTGGCGTCACCTCCTATCTCATTCCTTTTTCTATCTTTTCTTTGTATTTTTAAGACAGTTGTATATGTTTATTCAGACCTTTGTTTTTAGTATTCTTAGATAGTCCGTGAAGTTTTGAAACCAGTTCTGGGGGGTTTTATTAAGGATATTGTAATGCTATTTATCGAAGTTGTTAGATTTCATATCTTCCGCACTCTTATTTATATTTGTTCGCGTATATCACTTTTCTTTTAAATGCCAAATAATAAGGAAATAAGTTATATGAACCGGAATGTTGGCTTGTCTAGCGGGTTCAACGTTAGACGCGATAACGGTCCCGACGGTGGGATTTCAGGTCATGACAATTAATTATTATGTACAAGAACAAGCAATGTAAGAGAATTCGTAAAGAACTTTCTAGTTCTTTGACATTTACCCATGTGAATTCTCTTTTATTTTTGCTCATCATACTTAAATTAATATGGCTAAATCAATTCTATCAACTAGATAAATTATCAATATTGATAAACTTCAGGTTTACACCATGATGTGTGCAATTATCAATGAACTCCAAGTTTATTATATGAGTTTTTTTATCAATAAATTTTACTTTATTGTGTTATTCTTTTATTTATGTAGTACAAACTTGGGAATAAAGAGGGTAACTTTCACACACATATTACATCGCTACAAGTTGTACTAATTAAAGATATTAAATCTTTACTTTATTAATAGTCTCAATATAATCAACCTATTTCGCGTGTACTTTGCAAACTGAATAAGTTTCTTTAAGATTTTCTATGACACAATAAATTGACATGATAACCAATTGTATTCCTCCAAAATAGTAACAATTGGATCTTCTAGAGCTCTCAATTAATTTTATATTACCATATATTCATCAATATTCATATGGTGAATATCTCTCTCAAAGAGAAAGTTATACCATTATAGTCATGGTCAAAATTATATGAAAGATGTGTTTCTTGCATCATTGTTGTCCTTTAATAGACACATTGCAAAAATATTTTGGCGTACAATAGGTATATGACCAGAGATCATTCATGCCATAATAATGACTGTTATGAAACATTAGTATATGGTGGATGTCCACAACTCCTATAACACCCACTACTCTTCTCCATTATCTCCATAATTCCCACTATTCCAATACTTATGGTTGTAACTCCCATACTTCCATAACTTCCCCATGATCTTGCTCCATGATCTCAAATGTTTAATGTCTTGTTTATGACATTCTTTTGTATACCTCTATGTTATACTATAAATAGAGGATGAGAAGTGATATTGTACAAACTTGGAAAACAACTTGATGAAATAAGAATCTCTCCTCTCTTTCTCTCTACATTCTTATCTATTTTCTTGTTTTATATTATTACTTTGAGCTTAGTTTCTTAATACGTTATCATCACAAATTTCTATATTCTTGTCAATTTGGTTGAGCCTATGAAAATCTGGGCATCTTGTATGCCATATCAATATTACGTTTGCTTCTATTATACAGGGAGTATCATTTTTAGATTTTCATGAATTTTACAATTAACTTACTTTAATATTTAATACTTGGTCTAATTTGTGTTACTTAGCAATTTATTTTTATTTGTGCAGATGTATATAAATGGAGTACCTCTGCTTTCGAGTTGCAAACAAGAGCATTCCGATGCTTTGACATCATCTCCCATATGTATTGCTCCGACAGTTTCCAAGCCAAGATTATGGAACTGTTAACTATTGAGAAAGTTTCTAATCTTATAAAAAATAATAAGAATTTAAATTTATGTTGTGGTCAAAACAAATTTTGTATTACTAAGATAGTTTTATTCCCTTTATATTTGATCATGTAGTTGTTCGTGAAAAAGATCAATGTGAACTTTGATTAAAGTTTAGAAAAAAATAAGTGATTATTAGAAAGTAGTATATCATGAAAGGCTCAAGGATGAGTCCACTTAGACCTATTATGCCATTGTATAAGGGTAAGACATCAGGTTTGAGTCCTGGTGCACTATGATGATAAGAGTTAGATTTGAGTCCCAACTCATTATGGCCTAACATGCCTTTATATGGGTAATACATTGGATTTTGAGTCCCAATGCACCATATTGATGATATAATGATGACTAAAGAAAAATAGAGTATTTTTCATGAAAAAGCATGAAGTTTGTCCCACTTGATTTGCTCCATTCTTGAAGTGAATGTGATAACGATGCGTAATAAGTCTAAATGAAGACAAGTTGTTGACCAATGAACGTGGGTGTATAAAAGACCAAAATAATATAGTCATCATTATGGTAAATGTAAAAAGAAGAACAATAAGGGTTCTCAAAATAATCCTTCAAAGGTGAAGGAATTATGTATCAATATGGTCTGGAAATATGAAGCACACTCAAACGATTTTAGTCCATTTTTTGAAAGAATGCGACTTGTGATAAGCATTGTAAATGCATGCTCATTCCTGAAAGTGAATGTGAAGATATATATATGTGATGAAAACTATGCATAAGAATGTGCTTATGCATGGTTATATAAATACCACAACTCACCTCTAAGGGAGGTT
>ML272187.1:625-46108 GCA_005239495.1 Nicotiana undulata | reverse complement strand
AAAATATAGACACCCCTACTATTTCTATGAATAGAGTAATTTATAGAAACTGTGTATTTGCTCCTTTCTTCAGTATAATTTGGACCATGCCAAAAGAAAGAAGGGATAGCCTTAACATACCTGGAGATAGTATTTTCGGAGCAAGTCTTTTTTTTCATTCTCTTATATGCATGTTTATTTATTTCTTGCTTATTTTCATAATTCTTTTTCGTCAGTCTTCTTATCGCTTGCGCTACTTCTATCTTCATGATCCTTAAAAATGATATCCGACACCACTAAGTAGGCAATCCAGTAAATAAAAAGCCTTACAATTGAGCTAATCCAATTTTCTTTCTCATCTTCCACCAATTATTCATTCAAACGATCCAAAATTGGATACAAGTCATAATAATAAGAGTGAAAATTTCAGCATATCAAAGTAACTCAAGAATGGAGAATCACAATTGTAACTTCCACTCACATACGCATCCATCTTAGCTTTTAGCACTTTCTGCTAGTTAAATGCCAAGCAAGAAGATTGAGGCCATGAGATGTTCATGGACCGTCTACTACCAAGTCAATACCTTGGAACTAACTTACAATCTGAAAATAACAATGACCCTAACGTGGAAGGCTAAACTCATTGTAAGTACAAAAATATGATGGAATTTGCTGAGATGGGACATATAATAAGAGTCACTTCCTTAAGTCTTTGCCAAGTCTTATATCTCAATTCTTGCCACCTATTTTAATAAAGGCATGAGTCACCATTTTCCTAAGCCAAAATATGCCAGGTAGTTCCCTTGTTGGGGGATTTAAGCATTATCCAATACGCAATTAATTAATTAGGTAATATCCCGCTACCCGATAATTAATCAACTACCCGCATAATTAAGAATTGTCTCTAATTAATTAAAATAATACTCACTTTTACATAACTTATACACCTAACTATCATTGTCATGTGGTACCTTGTATGGTACTAGTCCATAAATACCGGGTATTTTAGCTCGAGCCGTATTTTATCCCGAAATGCAAAATTTCAACGGAATTCATTTCCTTTAATTTTCTTACCCCCTCACCTTCACAAATTTACTCATCACTTGTTTGAAATAGCATAATACTTATAATTCCACAATAATCTCTTTTTCCCGAACTTACTTCGATTTACTTACGACAAAATTTTATCGTACGAAAATGCGGGATATAACAGTTTTGAAGAGGGAAAACAAAAGAACTTCGTGGAGGTAAGATTTTTGGACCTAAAACTCATTTCTATGGTGTTATTTGACTGATTAGGGGTGAAATTTATGGGAAATTAGTGCCTAAATTGGGGATTTAGGGTTTGGGAATTGGAGACTTTAAATTGAGGAATTTAGGGGTCATTTGTGGTTGGATTTTGATGTATTTTATATGGGTAGACTCGTGGAAGGATAAAGATTCTAGTTTTTTGATTTTTTATAGAATTCCAAGGCGTGGGCCAGGGGGTCGGGTTTGATCAATTTCGGGATTTGTGCTTAATATTGATAATTTTCGAATGGGTTTCGTCTCCCTAGCATATAATGATAATATTAATCTGATTTTGGTTAGATTTGGAGCGATCAGAGGCCGATTCGAGGGGCAAGAGCATCGCCGATTACTATTCGGGCCTGTTTGAGGTAAGTAACTATTGTAAATCTAGACCTAAGGGTATGAAACCCCGGTATTTTGTATTGTTTCTGATCAATGAAGTTACGCACATGCTAGGTGACGCGCGTGTGGGCATGCACCGATAAGGATTGTGACTTGGTCCGTCCCGTAGCGACTATTAAGCCGCGTGTTTGATTTGAAATCATATAATATCCTGTATTTTAGAGATTTATACTTTATTATGGGTTGTATGCCATGTTTGGGGCCTTGTGCCGACCTGTTTAGACCCTCAGGGGTATTTTTCCACTATTCTCACAATATTTTGATAGAAAATGTGAACTTAGTCATACTTTACGCCTGTTCACTGTTTATTTCTACTTATGACCTTGTTATTAAAATATAGAGAGATATTGGGCTGAATCCCTGTAGTTTGAGATGAGTTGGGTTGAGTCCCCGTGATTTGCGATGTGTTGCCCGAGTGGCTTGTGAGGATGACTAAGTGAGGTCGAGAGCCGAGTTTGTGAGGATAGTTATGGATCGGGTTGCACTCCGCAGCAAGGTACGTGGTTCGGGCTGCACGCCGAAGCCATATATATATTGGATCGGGCTGCACGGCGCAAAAATATAGTGCTTGGGCTGTAGAAGCCCCTCCCGGAGCCTGTACACCCCCAATGAGCACAATCGACTATGATTTGGATTGGGCTACACGCCATAGTGGATATTATGTGGATCGGGCTGGACGCCACATCAGTTATATATGTACATGGTACCTGTTGAGTGTGAGTGCTGAGTATGAGCATTGACTTATGATAGTGGAGTCACGAGTGACTAAGAGGCTTTATTTATGAGTGACATTGTGCCTGAGAGGCTATTATTTATGAAATTAATGTTTTCACCCTTCTTTACTCTGAGCCTCTAATGAAAATGCTGAACTAATGTTTTACACAAGTTTAAACGGTAAATTTTGTGAAATATTTGGTAAATGTGGATTCTTGACTTGATCTATTTACCTTTCTGGTACCTATTTTATGAAATTATAAAATTTAAATGCTCATCACTGCAGTCAAGTCTTTAGTTATGGTTGTTACTTATTGAGTTGGCGTACTCACGTTACTCCCGAAACCATGTGTGCAGATCCAGGTACCAGATCAGAGCGCGTTGATTCTCATGTGCGTGGAGTTAGCTCAGGGATTGAGGTAGCTGTTCGGCGTCCACAACTTGCCCCCTTCCTTTCCTATTTCTGTTTATTTTTATTAAAATTCCAAACTTTATTTGTAATGGGATAGTATCACAGTGTTACTCTTTAGATGCTTATGACGGTTGACTCCAGATGTTTGGGGCCGTGGTTAGACTTCATCATTTTCATTATTATTATTGCTGAACATGTTAAAAAAAGGGGGAATTATAATGGAATATGATAACTTATATATTAAACTGAAGGTGTTATTTGTCATTTGAGGTAGATTGGCTAGCCTAGTTTAACGATAGGCTCCATCACGGCCAGTATTGGTTTTGGGGTCGTGACAAGTTGGTATAAGAGCCTAGGTTACATAGGACTCACTGGTCATGAGCAGGAATAGTAGAGTCTTGCGGATCGGTACGGAGACGTCAGTACTTATCTTCCAAAGGCTACAGAACCCTTAGGAAAAATCTCACATTCGTGTATTCTATCGTGCGAATCTATTGATTCTAGAAATCTAAACTTCTATTGTTTCATTCTCTCACAGATGGCGAGGACACGCGCTACCGATAAGGGTGACCAGACACCAGCTAGACAAGCGAGAGGTCGAGACCGCGGTCAAGGCCGTGGTAGAGGTAGGGTAGCAGCCCATGTAGCAGCCGGGGCAGTACCCATAGACCCACCTACTGTTCAGGATTAGGTCCCCGCCGCAGATGTTCCAATGGGACCGGCTCAGGCAAAGGCAGTGCCTATTGTGATTCCGGGTCTTCAGGAGACTCTAACCCAGATTCTGACTATGTGCACCAATCTTGCACAGGCAGTCGCGGTTTCTACTATTGCTGCTACTTCTCAAGCCAGGAGAGGCACTCAGACTCTAGCTGCCCGGACACCTGAGCAGGTTACCTAGGGGCTTCAAACACCGGGGGCAGCTCTACCCCAGCCAGTTGACCTGACTCAGAATCTTTTTATCCCAGTTATGCCAGATGATGAGTAGCGCATGTTGGAGAGATTTAGTAGACTGCATACTCTGACATTCAATGGTGCTGAGGGCGAGGATGCCCAGGGTTTCTTGGACAAGTATCAGAGGATGCTTCGTACTGTAGGGATACTAGAGACCAGTGGGGTCTCGTTTGCTACCTTCCAGTTCTCAGGGGATGCTTTTACTTGGTTGGAGTCTTATGAGTGGCGTAGGCCTATTGGTGCAATGCCTCTTACTTGGCAGCATTTCTCCACTCACTTCTTAGAGAAGTATGTTCCCCGGTCTCACAGAGAGGAGCTGCGTAGACAAATCGAGAATCTGCATCAGGGAGAATTGACAGTGACGCAATATGAGATGAGATTTTCAGAGCTAGCTCGTCATGCTTCAGAGTTGGTCCCTACTGAGAGAGCAAGGATCGAGAGGTTTGTGGATGGCCTCACTTATCAGCTTAGTATTCTGATGACCAGAGAGAGTACGGGTGCCACTTTTGAGCATGTTGTGGATATTGCCCGGGATATTGAGTGTCACGACCTAATTTTGGAGTCGTGATTGCCCTTGTCGTGGAACTAGGCCAGCCACCCATTTATATCTAATCTAGATTTAATTACCAGTAAAATATCATTTTTAACAAGTCTGCGGAAAATAATAATAATAAATATGAAGTTGAAACAATATCTTAAACTAAATCTTAAATTCTACCACCCCGGATCCAGTGTCACACAATCATGAGCTGCTATAACATAAGGTAAAGAAAAATAGGAATTGACAACATAGTCTTAAAAATAAATAATGACAGGTAGAGTAGGAAAGAGATGACGAGATCACGGTCGCCAACTGCTACCTCGACAACTCTGATGGAAAGTCTAGCAGCTACTCAATGACCAAAGCCGGGTCCCGATCTACCTGGATCTGCACACAAGGTGCAGGGGGTAACGTGAGTACACCAACTCAGTAGGTAACGAACCCAACCTATGGGCTGAGAGGTAGTGATGGACTAAACCTCCGATATTTATAAATAACAGTGTATAAAGAGAGTCCTTGTTGTTCACCTCCGCCTCCCGATGCTGCTGACCCCTACCGGGACCTTTTTCCTTTATTCGCTACAAGACTAGTCCAAAATTCTAGTTCGTTGCTTGCAAAAATGAATGGATTAGAAAGGGTCTTGGAAAGGAAGGAAAGAATTCTTCAACATAGTCACCCTCTCTTCCACTCCCTCTGAGGATTGAACTGCCAACCAACTCTTTTGACTACATGTCATCAAAAGAATGAATGACCAATTCCATGTGAGTCAGTTGACTTCGATTAGACCAGACCCCTTCAGAGAGGAACATGCCCACGGGGACAGGATTCAACCTGCAATCTTCAGGTCATGAGCCTGATGAGTTGACCAATTCCTCTACCCCGCATTCTCTTTCTTTGCTTGAAGTGGATGTGGATTCGAATCACACAAGTATTTTCAGTCCAACTGAGCTACTTGAACAGATAGAAAATTTTTAATCATTTTTCTTTGTTTGAAAGGAGAAAAAAAAAGGCATAGGACAAAGGACCTCAGAAGGGTGACAGAGGGCGGTCCCGAATTCAAGTTGATTCTATTTCGACTCTTCCTCAGAGAAAGACGATCAAACAATTCCCAATCATGGTCCTTGTGGATCGGATCATCCATATAATATAAAAAATTGATACTCCATTATTTATCGTCAAAGTCAAAGCCATTTACCCCATTCAGAAAGTCTTTTCCGCTGGACATGCCCCTCACTGGAAGAGGGCGATGATGGAGGAGATGAGCTCAAAGAATGTAAAGGCAAGCTACGAAGGCGCTGCTACGGTGAGAATGAGAATCACTTTGGAACTCTACGGCATAATTTCTCGCTGTCTCCATTGCGTGCTTCTTCAGTATCTCCTC
The DNA here is from genome assembly GCA_005239495.1 of Nicotiana undulata. NCBI lineage: Eukaryota > Viridiplantae > Streptophyta > Magnoliopsida > Solanales > Solanaceae > Nicotiana > Nicotiana undulata. The sequence goes on along the minus strand of ML272187.1, from coordinate 40,438 downwards.
AGGAAGCATGAGCAACTTCACGAGAACATTGTGAAAGGGGGAAATGGAGGATGTCCGTGCACCTTCCAGAACCAGGGGTATTCGAGCCTGCTGCGTATGATTAGCCAGCCTTGATGATAAAAACATGCACCAAATATGTCTGTACGATCTACATGCCACCATATGAACACAAGAAATCGGAAATGGTATGTACACAGTATCCCAAACTCTCACAAGGAAGTCCACTCGGTACTAGAATTGGCCCTCAGGCCCAGGGAAAGTCCCTCCCCGATTATACATAAACACAAGTGACGTAGTCACTCAGTACTGAGGAAAAAGGCCAGTCCATCCCCACAGAGAAGATCCATCTCCGGAACATATCACTCGGACAAGATCCATGTCCAGGGACGATCCATCCCTCAATATATCAATAACTTCGGACAAGATCCATGCCCAGGGAAGATCCATCCCTCAATATATGTGCGCTCACTAGGGGTGTAAAGACTCCGGAGGGGCTCCTGTAAGCCCAAGCGCTATATCAAGAAAATGAAGGCATGATTCGAAGATCGCTGCGGTGCGCAGTCCGATCTCATATTGTCTCAAAATCAGGCTCTCGGCCTCACTCAGTCAATACTTTCAAGTCTCACTCTCAAGGCTCACAGGCATAAGAACCAGCCCAAAACAATGATAACATGTATGTAAACTAACAAATACTGAGACTGCGACATGAAACATATGCTATAAAAGGGCTGAGTACATGAAAGCAATAATCACAAATAGAGACATCAATAACTGACCACTCGGGTCTGAACATATTAGGCGTGAAGCCCTAACATTTATACTTGACATGATTTCTAATATGTTCAAAGTAATTACAACCTTCACAGTACAAGTTTCAGCCCAAAATAGCCATTAGGCAGTGCCATGGGATGAGCCAGGCCACAAACATTCGGTGTACGCTCGCAAGCCCGACACTTGGCATGTGCGTCATCTTAATTAACATCATATATCAGGTAATTTGGGGTTTCGGACCCTAAATTCCAAGTTTGGAAACGTGACTTACCTCAGAACCGACTAAAATACTACTCCGCAGTGCCCTTGCCTCTAAATTCGGCCTCTGAGTGCTCCAAATCTACCAAAAATCAGATTTATACCATCATAATATGCCAAAGAATGAAACCCAATCGAAATTTATCAAAAGTACTCAAAAATCCCAAAATTGGTCAAACCCGACCCCCATGCCCATGTCTCGGAACTCGATAAAATTTACACCAAAATGATCCTCATCCTCTCACGAGTCTATACATATCAAGAACACTGAAATCGGAGTCCAAATGACCCCTCAAATCACCATGAGAAGGTATCTTAATCTCAATCCCTAATTACCCCTTTTTACATTGAGTTCCCCCAAATTATCACCACTAATTAGGTCTTAATCACATATAATCGAGTTATAAAGTCCAAAAACCTTACCTCAATGAAGAACTATCGTTTTCCTCTTCAAAAACCCTCCAAAAGCTTGAAACCCGTATGAAAAATGGTGAGAAGAAGACCAAAATTCGCTAAGTCCAACTTATATACCTTCTACCCAGGCTTTTCGCACCTGCGGTCCTAAATCTCGCACCTGCGGACCGCACCTGCGACTTTTTATTAAACGGACCTAAACTCGCACCTGAGGCCCGCAGATGCGTCAAAATCAACTGCTTCTGTGGCTCTTCCCCCAAGGGTCCTAAACCGCACATGCGACCACTCTTGCCGCTCCTGCGGCTCGCACCTGCGGTCCAATATCTGCAGGTGCGGAAATAACAGCACCACTAACTTCACCAGCAAAACTAAACTTTCAATCTTCTCGTTGATCACCCGAAACCATCCCGAGACCCTCGAGACCCTCGAGACCCCAACAAAACATACCAACACATCCCATAACCTCATTCAAACTTAGTCAAGCCTTCGAAACACCAAAAACAACGCAAAACACCAAAATCACATCGAACTCCAGCCTATGAACTTTGAAATTCCTAACTTCCCTCAACGATACCGAAACCATCTAAAACACCTCCGATTGACATGAAAATTTGCACACATATCAAAAATGACATTAGGAACCTACTCCAACTGTTAGAATTCAATTCCTACATCGATAGCCTATTTTTCCACTGCCGACCGGAAATCACCAAAAGCTGACTTTCGCCAATTCAAGCCTAAATCTATATCGGGCATCAAAATTACATTACAAACACACCCCTAAGTCTTAAATCACCTAATGAAGTTATCCGAGCCATAAAATCTGCATTCTAAGATCGTTTACCAATAAGTTAACTCCTAGTTTACCTTTCCAACTATAGGGCTACCTTAAGAGACTAAGTGTCTCAATTTTAACCACAACCACTCCGAACCCAAACCGTCCGACTCGAACACATCATAAATAGTATAAACAATGCATGACCATAAAAAAATAGAAATAACAGTGCAAAATCTACGGAACAACCATTCGGGTCATTACATTCTCCCCTCTTAAACAAACGTTCGTCCTCGAACGGGTCTAAAAACATACCTGGAGTCTCAAACAAGTGAGGATATCTGCTCCGCATCTCCCGCTCGGTCTCCCAAGTGGCCTCCTCCAGCGGTTGACCTCTCTACTACACCTTCACTGTAGCTATATCCTTAGACCTCAGCTTTCTGACCCGACGACCCACAATAGCCACCGACTCTACCTCATATGACATATCACCTTCAAGCTGCACTGTGCTAAAGTCCAAGACATGAGATGGGTCACAAATATACTTCCGGATCATCGACACATGGAAAACCGAATGAACACTCGATAAGCTGGGTGGCAACGCAAGTCTATAGGCCATTTACCCAATCATCTGAAGCACCTCAAAAGGTCCAATGAACCGTGGAATCATCTTTCCCCTCTTCCCGAACCTCATAACACCCTTCATGGGTGACACCTTCAGCAATACCATCTCTCCCTCCATAAAAGACACATCCCGAACTTACTCTTCTGCCTAGACTGCACCGTGCGAAGTCGCTCCTGAATCAACTTCACCTTATCCAACGCATCCTAAACCAAGTCTGTGACCAATAACCTAGCCTCACCCGGCTCAAACCAACCAACCGGAGATATACACCTCCTACCATATAAAGCCTCATACGGATCCATCTGGATACTGGACTGATAGCTATTATTATAAGTAAACACCACCAGTGGCAGAAACTGGTCCCATGAACCCCCAAAATCAATGACATAGGCCCACAACATGTCCTCCAAGATGTTAATGTCCGCTCCGACTTCCCATCAGTTTAAGGATGAAATGCTGTGCTCAACTCACTCTGGGTACCCAACTCCCGCTGCACAGCTCTACAAAACGGAGATGTGAATTGAGTACCTCTGTCCGAAATGATAGAAACTGGAACCCCATTCAATCGGACAATCTCACTAATGTAGATCTCATCTAACCGCTCCGAAGTGAATGTAGTACCGACAGTAATGAAGTGCGCGAAATTGGTTAGCTGATCCACAATGACCCATAACATCAAATCTCCTCGAAGTCCGTGGGAGACTAACTACAAAGTCTATGGTGATGCGCTCCCACTTCTACTCGGGAATATCTAACCTTTGAAGCAATCCACCTGGCCTCTGGTGCTCATACTTGACCTGCTGGCAGTTGAGACACCGGGATACATACTCAACAATATCTCTCTTCATCTACCGCCACCAATAGTACTGTCTCAAATCCTGGTACATCTTCGCAGCACCCGCATGGATGGAATACCGCGAGCTATGCGCCTCTGCTAATATCAACTCCCGAAGCCCAGCTACATTGGGCACGCAAATACGGCCCTGCATCCTCATGACCCCGTCATAGCCAATAGTCACATCCCTGGCATCACCTCGACGGACCCTGTCTTGAAGAACTAACAAGTGCCGATCATCATACTGGCGTGCTCTAATCTGATCATAGAGAGAAGACTTGGAAACCACACTAGCTAATACCCGAGGAGGCTCTGATAAATCCAATCTCACCACCTACCCCGCTAGCGCCTGACCATCACGTGCCAAAGGTCACTCTGCTGCTGAAAGGTGGGCTAGACTCCCCAATCTCTCTGCTCTACAACTCAGGGTATCGGCCACCACATTGGCCTTCCCTGGATGATATAAAATGGTGAGGTCATAATCCTTGAGAAGCTCCAACCATCTCCTCTGACGCAAATTCAAGTCCTTCTACTTCAACAGATACTGCAAACTACGAAGGTCGGTAAAAATCTCGCACTGCACTCCATACAAATAGTGGCGCCAAATCTTCAAGGCATGGACAATGGTAGCTAACTCAAGATCGTGCATTGGATAATTCTTCTCGTGCACCTTCAACTGTCTAGAAGCGTAGGCAATCCCCCTACCATCCTGCATCAATACCGCTCCCAAGCCAACTCTAGAAGCATCACAATAGACTGTATAAGAACCCGAACCAATAGGCAAAACCAATACCAAAGATGCTGACTTGAGATTTTGAAAGCTCTCCTCACACTAATCGGACCATCTGAATGGAGCACCCTTCTGGGTCAATCTGGTCAAGGGTGACACAATAGAAGAGAAACCCTCCACAAAGCGACAGTAATATCCCGCCAAACTAAGGAAGCTCCTAAACTTTGTAGCTGAGGACGGTTTGGGCCAAATCTGCACCGCCTCAACCTTCTTCGGATCTACCTGAATACCCTCACTGGACACCACGTGCCCCAAGAAAGCTACTGAACCCAGCTAAAACTCACACTTGGAGAACTTTGCATAAAGTTTCTCCTTCCTCAACCTCTGCAACACGACCCTCAAATGTTGAGCATGCTCCTCCTGGTTACGAGAATATACCAGGATATCATCAATGAACAAAATGACGAAACAATCAAGATAAGGCCGAAACACGCTATGCATTAGGTGAATAAAGGCTGCTGGAGCATTGGTCAGCCCAAATGACATAACAAAGAACTCATAGTGGCCATATCTGGTCCTGAAAGCAGTCTTCAGAATGTCAGAATCCCGAATCTTCAACTGATGATACCCGGACCTCAAGTCAATCTTGGAAAACACTCTAGATCCCTGAAGCTGGTCAAAGAAGTCATCAATACGAGGCAAAGGATACCAGTTCTTCATCGTAACCTTGTTCAGTTGTCGATAATCAATATACATGCGCATGGAACAATCTTTTTTCTTCACAAACAACATCGGCGCACCCCAAGGTGACATATTAGGCCGAATGAACCCCTTATCTAGGAGTTCCTGAAGCTGCTCTTTCAATTCCTTCAACTTCGCTGGTGCCATACAATAAGGTGGAGTAAAGATAGGCTGGGTGCTTGGCACCAAGTCAATACAAAAATCAATGTCCTTGTCAGGTGGCATGCTTGGCAGGTCTGCAGGGAATACGTTCGTAAAATCACGGACCACATGAACAGTAACAACAGAAGGAGTCTCACTACTAACATCCCTCACAAAAGCCAGATAAGACTCACATCCCTTCCCAATCATACGCTGGGCCTTCAAGTAGGAAATCACCGTACTAGGCACATACTCCACCGAACCTCTCCACTCAATTCTCGGCAATCCGGGCATAGCTAAGGTCACTGTCTTGGCGTGACAATCAAGAACATCATGGCACGGAGATAGCCAATCCATGCCCAATATCACATCGAAGTCAACCATGCTAAGAAATAATAGATCTTCCTGGGTCTCCAGACCCCCAATACATATAACACAAGACCGGTATACCCAGTCCACCACAACAATATCGCCCACCGGAGTCGACACATGAACAGATGTAGTCAAGGAATCACGAGGCATATCCAAGAAAGGAGCAAAGTATGATAAAACATATGAATATGTGGAACCAGGATCAAATAATACCGAAGCATCTCGGTGGCAGACTGAGATAATACTTGTAATCACTGCATCTGAAGCTATGGCATCTGGTATGGACGAAAGTGCGTAGAAACGAGCCTACCCTCCACCTGATCGACTTCCCCCTCTAGGGCGGCCTCTGACTGACTGGCCTCCACCCCTAGCTGCCTGAGCGGGTGGTGTAGAAACTGGTGCTAAAGCTGGAGGCTGGCTCCTCCGCTGAAATGAACTGCCAGAAAGGCGGGGACAATACTTCTTGATATGAAATAGATCCCCATAGTCGAAGCAACCCCTCTCAGCAAAGGACGGTAGAGACTGAAGGGAATCCCTAGAACCAGAATAGCCGCTAGAAGAGCCATGTGTTGAAGAACCTTGGCTGATGGTGGCCGAGATGAACTCTGGGTTGGGAGGGAGCTAAATGATGAACGACCCAGATGAGAGATTTGGGGACCGTGTCCTGATGAAGCATTGCTGTAGGCTGGACGAACTGGCTGAGGAGGCCTAAATGAACGGCCTCTGCAGTGCTGAGACTGACCTCTAGAGTGAACATCACCATAGCTACCCGATCCTCGAGGCCTCTTGGCCTCCCTCTCAACCCGCTCCTGGCAGCGAACTAACTCAATCTCCCTGGCTATGTCAGCTACCTCCTCAAAGGAAGAGGCAGATACCCTCTCCCTGGTCAGACAAATCCGAAGCTGGTAAGTGAGACCATCAACAAACCTCTTGATCCTTTCTCTGTCTGTGGGAACTAGCCAAATAGCATGACGGGTGAACTCAGAGAACCTCATCTCATACTGCGTCACGGTCATGTCCCCATGATACAACTGCTCAAACTCTCTGCGCAGCTCCTCCCTGCTGGACTGCGGTATATATTTCTCCAAGAAGAGAATGGAGAACTGGTACCATGTAAGGGGCGCTGCATCAGCGGGTCTACGCCTCTCATAGGCCTCCCAACAAGCAAGTGCTGTTCTTGAAAACTAGAAGGTAGTAAATGGGACCCCGCTGGCCTCTAATATCCCTACTGTGCGTAGTATCCTCAGACACTTGTCCAAGAAAACCTGGGCATCCTTGCCCTCAGTACTGCTGAAAGTCGGAGGCTAGAGTCTGCTGAATCTCTCCAGATTACGCTGCTCCTCATCTGCCAAAGCTGGGACCATATAATCCTGCACTAGGGCTATCGACTGAACTGGATCTTCCCCAGGTGTATGAAGCCCCTAGGTGACCTGCTCAGGTGTCCGGACAACTGGAGTCTGAGTGCCTCCCCCGGCTTGAGAAGTAGAGTTAGTAGTAGACATAGCGACGACCTGTGCCAGACTAGTTCACACCATCAAAATTTGGGCTAGGGTCTCCTGAAGACTCGAAATCACAATGGGCACTACTGGTGCCAGAGCCTGTCCCGCTGGAATCTCAGCCGCGGGGACTTGATCCTGAGCAATGGGAGGGTCCACAGGTGCTACCCCGGCTGCTGAGCGGGCTGCACCCCTCCCTCTGCCAAGGCCTCGACCTCTGGCTGGTCCTACGTGTGTTTGATCAGCACGATCGGTAGCACGAGTCCTCATCATCTGTGAGAGAATGAAAACAACAGAAGTTTAGTTCTAGAATTCAACAGAGTCGCACGACATAATTCAATAATGTGGAATTTTCCTAAGATTTTTGTAGCCTCTCGAAGATAAGTACATACGTCTCTATACCGATCCTCAAGACTCTACTAAACCTGCCCATGACTGGGGAGACCTATTCAACCTAGAGCTCTGATACTATCTGTCACGAGCCAATTTGGGAGTCGTGATGGCACCTGTCGTGGAACCAGGCCAGCCACCCATTTATATCTAAGCTAGATTCAATTACCAGTAAAATATCATTTTTAACAAGTCTGCAAAAAAAAACAATAATAAATCTGAAGTTGAAATAATATCTGAAACCAAAACTTAAATTCTACAACCCCGTGTCCAGTGTCACACAGTCATGAGCTGCTATAACATAAGGTAAAGAAAAAGAGGAATGGACAACATAGTGTTAAAAATAAACAACGATAGGTAGTGTAGAAAAGAGATGACGAGATCACGGTCGACAGCTGCTACCTCGACAACTCTGATGGAAAGTCTGACAGCTACTCAATGACCAGAGCTGGGTCCCGATGTACCTGGATCTACACACAAGGTGCAGGGGGGTAACGTGAGTACACCAACTTAGTAAGTAACGAACCCAACCTATGGGCTGAGAGGTAGTGACAGACTAAACCTCTGATAGTTATAAATAACAGTGTATAAACTTGGGCATGACAGTAATATAACTAATGATAAAAAACATGCACCAAATATGTTTGTACGATCTACATGACATCATATGATCATAAAAAATCAGAAATGGTATGTACACAGTATCCCAAACTCTCACAAAGAAGTCCACTCAGTACTAGAATTGGCCCTCATGCCCAGGGAAAGTCCATACCAGATTATACATAAACACAAGTGACGTAGTCACTCAGTACTGAGGAAAAAGGCCAGTCCAGCCCCACGGAGAAGATCCATCTTAGGAACATATCACTCGGACAAGATCCATTTCCAGGGACGACCCATCCCTCAATATATCAATAACTTCAGACAAGATTCATGCCCATGAAAGATCCATCCCTCAAAATATGTGCGCTCACTGGGGTGTAAAGTCTCCGGAGGGGCTCCTGTAAGCCCAAATGCTAAATCAAGCCAACGAAGGCATGATTGGAGGACCGCTGCGGTGCGCAGTCCAATCTCATATTGTCTCAATATCAGGCTCTCAGCCTCACTTAGTCAATACTTTCTAGTCTCACTCTCAAGGCTCACTGGTATAAGAACCAGCCCAAAACAATGATAACATGTATGTAAACTAACAAATACTGAGACTGCGGCATGAAACATATGCTATAACAGGACTGAGTACATGAAAGCAATAGTCACAAATAGAGACAACAATAACTGACCACTCGGGTCTGAACATATTTGGCGTGAAGCCCTATCATTTATACTTGACATGATTTCTAATATGTTCAAAGTAATTACAACCTTCACAGTACACGTTTCAGCCCGAAATAACCATTAGGTAGTGCCATGGAATGAGCCAGGCCACAAACATTCGGTGCACGCCCGCACGCCCGTCACTTGGCATGTGCGTCACCTTAATTAACATCATATATCAGGTAATTCGGGATTTTGAACTCTCATTTCCAAGTTTGGAAACGTTACTTACCTCAAAACAGGCTAAAATACTACTCCGCAGTGCCCTTGTCTCTAAATTCGGCCTCCGAGTGCTCCAAATCTACCAAAAATCAGATTTATACCATCATAATATGCCTAATAATGAACCCAATCGAAATTTATCAAAAGTACTCAAAATTCCCGATTGGTCAAACCCGACCCCAAGTCCCACGTCTCGAAACTCGAGAAATTTTAACCAAAATTATCCTCATCCTTTCACGAGTCGATATATATCAAGAACACTGAAATCGAAGTCTAAATGACCCCTCAAATCACAATTAGAAGGTCTCTTAATCTCAAGCCCTAATTACCCCTTTTTACATTGATTTTCCCCAAATTATCACCAATAATTAGGTCTTAATCACATATAATCGAGTTATAAAGTCCAAAAACCTTACCTCAATGAACAATTATCGTTTTCCTCTTCAAAAACCCTCCAAAAGCTTGAAACCCGTATGAAAAATGGTGAGAAGAAGACCAAAATTCGCTAAGTCCAACTTATATACCTTCTGCCCAGGATTTTCGCACCTGCGGTCCTAAAGCTCGCACCTGCAGACCGCACGTGCGGTCAAATATCCGCACCTGCGACTTTTCATTAAATGGACCTAAATTCGCACCTGCGGCCCGCAGATGCGTCAAAATCAACCACTACTGCGGTTCTTCCCCCAAGGGTCCTAAACCGCACCTGCGACCACTCTTGCCGCTCCTGCGGCTCGCACCTGCGGTCCAATATCCGCAGGTGCGGAAATGACAGCACCACCAACTTCACCAGCAAAACTAAACTTTCAATCTTCCCGTTGATCACTCGAAACCATCCCGAGCCCCTCGGGACCCCAACCAAACATACCAACACATCCCATTACCTCATTCAAACTTAGTTGAACCTTCAAAGCACCAAAACAACGCAAAAACACAAAAATCACATCGAATTCAAGCCTATGAACTTTGAAATTCCTAACTTCCCTCAACGATGGCGAAACAATCTAAAACACCTTCGATTGACTTAAAATTTTGCACAAATATCCAAAATGATATAACGAACCTGCTCCAACCGTAGGAATGAAATTCCAACCCCGATAGCCTATTTTCCACTGCCGATCTAAAATCATCAAAAACTGACTTTCGCCAATTTAAGCCTAACTTTATACCGGGCATCAAAATTACATTCTGAACACACCCCTAAGTCAAAAATCACCTAACAAAGCTATTCGAGCCATAAAATATGCATTCCGAGATCGTTTACCAATAAGTCAACTCTTAGTTGACCTTTCCAACTATAAGGCAACCTTAAGAGACTAAGTGTCTCAATTTTCACCACAACCACTCCGAACCCGAACCGTCCAACTCCAACACATCATAAACAGTATAAACAATGCATGACCAAGCATAAATAGAAATAATAGTTCAAATTCTATAGAACGACCGGCCGGGTCGTTACATTGAGGCAGTCCGCCGTCAGGCGTGGGATGAGGGGGAGGCTAAGAGGCCTTGTGGATCTGGTAGTTTCAGCGATACTCCTTTCAGAGGGAAGTTTCATAATGGTAGATACCTCTCATTTAGGCCTCCTCATCTAGTTCGCCCAGCTTATAGTGGTGCATCTTCAGGGTAGGGTCCCCGCATTTCTCATCCGGGCCATTCTTCATTCACTGCTCTTCCAGCCTAGAGTTCATCTCGAGCACCATCAATTCAGGGTTCCTCTATGCATGGTTCTTCTAGTGGATATCCTGGTGCCAGGGGTTCCTTCCAGTCCCTATCTCCCGTACCAGGGAGGTTTTATGAGTGTGGGGAGTTCGGGCATATAAGGAAACAGTGTCCTCGTCTTCTTGGGGGCCCATCTCAGTAGAGGAGTCAGCCCTCGACTTCAGCTCCAGTTACTTCACTACCCACCCAGGCAGCTAGGTGTGGGGGTTAGACAGCTAGAGGTCGCTCTAGAGGGCGAGGCCGAGTAGGTGGAGGTCAAGCTCTTATTTATGCACTCCCAGCCAAACCAGATGCTATGGCTTCAGATGCAGTGATTACAGGTATTGTCTCAATCTGTCACCGAGATGCTTTGGTATTATTTGATCCTAGTTCCACGTATTCTTATGTTTCATCATACTTTGCTCATTTTCTTGATATTCCCCATGAGACTTTAGTTACACATGTTCATGTGTCGATTTTGGTGGGCGATACTATTATTGTGGACTGTGCATACTGGTCGTGTGTGATATCTATTGGGGTTCTGGAGACCCGAGTGGATCTGTTGTTGCTTAGCATGGTTGATTTTGATGTGATATTGGGCATGTATTGGCTATCTCCGTGTCATGCTGTTCTTGATTGTCACGCTAAGACCGTGACCTTAGCTATGCTAGGATTTCCGAGGGTAGAGTGGAGAGGTTCTATTGAGTAGGCGCGTAGTATGGTGATTTCCTACCTGAAGGCCCATCGTATGGTAGTAAAAAGGTGTTTATCGTATTTGGCATTTGTGAGGGATGTCAGTGTTGAGACTCGCACTATTGATTTTGTTCCTGTGGTCCTTGATTTTACGGACATGTTTCATGCTAACCTTCCAGGCATGCCACCTGACAGGGATATCGTTTTTGGTATTAATTTGGTTACAGGCACTCAGCCTATTTCTATTCCACCGTATCGTATGGCACCAGTAGAGTTGAAAGAATTTAAAGAGCAACTTTAGGAACTCATAGATAAGGGGTTCATTTGGCCTAGTGTGTCACCTTGGGGTGCACCAGTGTTGTTTGTAAAGAAAAATGATGGTTCTATGCATATGTGTATTGATTATCGGCAGTTGAACAAAGTTACTGTCAAGAATAAGTATCCTTTGCCTCGTATTGATGATTTGTTTGACCAGCTTCAGGGAGCCAGGGTTCTCTCTAAGATTGACTTGAGATCCAGGTATCATCAGCTGAAGATTCGAGTTTCTGATATTCCTAAGACAACTTTGAGAACTTGTTTTGGTCATTATGAGTTTATGGTGATGTTTTTTGGGCTGACCAATGCCCCAACAACGTTCATGCATTTGATGAACAGCGTGTTCCAACCGTATTTAGATTCCTTTGTTATTGTGTTCATTGATGACATCTTGGTATATTCTCGTAGCTAGGAGGAGCACGCTCAGCATTTGAGAGTTTTTTTTACAGAGATTGAGGGAGGAGAAGATTTATGCAAAGTTCTCCAAGTGTGCGTTTTGGCTTGGCTCAGTAGCTTTCTTGGGGAACGTGGTGTCCAGTTAGGGTATTTCGGATGATCTGAAGAAGATAGAGGTGGTGCAGGGTTGGCCTAGAGCGTCCTCAGCTACAGATATTAGTAGCTTCCTTGGTTTGGCGAGGTATTACTGTCATTTTGTGGGGGAGTTTTCTTCTATTGCTTCACCCTTGACCAAGTTGACCCAGAAGGGTGCTCCGTCAGGTGGTCAGATGAGTGTGATGAGAGATTTCAGAAGCACAAGACTACATTGACCTCAGCTCCAGTGTTAATATTTCCATCAACTTCAGGTTCTTATACCGTGAGTTGTGATCCCTCGAGGATAGGAATAAGTTATGTTTTGATGCAGGAGGGTATGGTGATTTCCTACGCCTCGCGCCAGTTGAAGACTCATGAGAAGCATTATCCCGTGCATGATCTCGAGCTAGCAGCCATTGTCTACGCCTTGAAGATTTGGCATCGTTATTTGTATGGGGTATATAGTGAGTTTTTCACTGATCACCATTGTCTGCAACATCTGTCTAACCAGAATGGTTTGAATTTTATTCAGAGGAGGTGGTTGGATCTTCTCAATGACTATGATATCACTATTCTATACCATCCAGGGAAGGCCAATGTAGTGGGCGATACCTTGAGTCGCAGAGCGGATATTTTGGGGAGTCTAGCATATCTTCGAGCAGTAGAGAGACCATTGGCACTTGATGTTCAGGCTATAGCAAGCCAGTTAGTGAGATTGGATATATCCGATCCCCGTCGGGTGTTAGCTTGTGTAGCCTCCAGGTCTTCTCTTTATAGCCAGATTAGAGAGCGCCAGTATGATGACCCACACTTGCTCGTTCTTCAGGATAGGGTCCGGAGAGGTGATGCCAGGGATGTGGTTATTGGTGAGGATGGTGTTATGAGGATGCAAGGCTGGATATGTGTGCCTAATATGGATGGGCTTCGATAGTTGATTCTAGCAGAGGCCCACAGCTTGCGGTATTCCATCCATCCGGGTGTCGCGAAGATGTATCAGGATCTAAGACAATATTATTGGTGGAGGCAGATGAAGAAGGATATTGTTGAGTTTGTAGCTCAAAATCTCAACTATCAGCAGGTCAAGTATGAGCACCAGAGACCAGGTGGATTGAATCAGAGGTTGGATATTCTGGAGTGGAAGTGGGAGCGGATCAGGATGGACTTTGTAGTTGGACTGCCACGGACTTCGAGGAGGTTCGATGCTATATGAGTTATTGTGGATCGGCTGACCAAGTCCGCGCACTTCATTCCTGTTGGTACTACCTATTCCTTAGAGAAGTTAGCTGAGATTTATATCAGAGAGATTGTCCGGTTGCATGGTGTTCCGGTTTCTATCATTTCTGACTGAGGTACTCAGTTCACATCTCGGTTTTGGAGGGCCGTGCAGAGGGAATTGGGTACTAAGGTAGAGTTGAGCAAAGCATTTCATCCTCAGACTGACAGGAAGCCGGAGCGCACTATTTAGATTTTGGAGGACATGTTGTGTGCCTATGTCATTGACTTTGGGGGTTCATGGGACAAGTTTATGCCACTCGCGGAGTTTGCATATAATAATAGTTATTAGTCGATTATCCAGATGGCTACGTATGAGGCTTTGTATGGTAGGAGGTGTAGATCTCTTGTTGGTTGGTTTGAGCCGGGTGAGGCTACACTATTGTCATAGATTTGATACTGGATGCGTTGGATAAGGTGAAGTTGATTCAGGAGAGGCTTCGCACGGCACAGTACAGACAGAAGAGTGATGCAGGCCGAAAGTTCCAGGATGTGTCTTTCATGGTTGGGGAGAAGGTACTACTGAAGGTGTCGCCCATGAAGGGTGTTATGAGGTTCGGGAAGAGGGGCAAGTTGAGTCCCCGGTTCATCGGTCGTTTTGAGGTGCTTCAGAGGGTTGGAGAGGTGGTTTATAGACTTGCCTTGCCACCCAATTTATCGAGTGTTCATCTAGTATTTCATGTTTCCATGCTCCGAAAGTATGTTGGTGACCTGTCTCATGTTTTGGACTTCATCACGGTTAAGCTTGAGAGTGATATGTCTTACGAGGTAGAGCCAGTGGCTATTTTGGGTCGTCAGGTCAGAAGGTTAAGGTCTAAGGATATAGCTTTAGTAAAGGTGCAGTGGAGAGGGCAGCCGGTGGAGGAGACCACCTGGGAGACCGAGCGGGAGATGCAGAGCGGCTATCCTCACTTATTTGAGACTCCAGGTATGTTTCTAGACCCGTTCGTGGACGAACGTTTGTTTAAGAGGGAGAGAATGTAACGACCCGACCAATCATTCCATGAGATTAGCCCCATTTCCCCTGTTTTTGCTTTGGCATGTGTTGCTTGGCCTATTTATGATGTGTTGGGTCGAGTGGATCGGGTTCAGAGTAGTCGTGGTGAGAAATGAGACACTTAGTCTCTTAAATTGACGTTATGGTTAGAAAAGTAAATTGGGAGTTGACTATTAGGTAAACCACCTCGGAATGTGGATTTTATGGCTCAGATAGCTTCGTTAGGTGATTTGGGACTTAGAAGTGTGTTCAGAATGTGGTTTTGATACCCGGAGTAGAATTAGGCTTGAATGGACGAAATTGAGTTTTTGGCGATTTCCGGTTGGCAGTGGAAAATTAGCTATCATGGTCGGAATGGAATTCGGAAGTGGGAACAGGTCCATAGTGTCTTTTTGGAGGTATGTTCAAATTTTCAGGTCATTCGGACGAGGTTTGGTTAGTTTCGGCTTCGTTGCTGATTTTATGAAGTTTGAAGATCCTCATGCTTGAATCATGGGTTGATTTGATGTTACGATGTTATTTTGGGTGTTCCGGGGGTTCGACTAAGTTCGGATGATCATTTATGACTTGTGGGTATCTTTTGTTGGGGCCCGAGTAGCTCGGGGTGATTTCAGAGGGTCATCGGGTAGTTTAAACTTGGAAAATGTTGCTGGTGCTGAGTTGCTGGTGTGACCGCACCTGCGGAAGAGAAGCCGCAGGTGCGAGGAGTCATGCGTAGGTGCGAGTTTTGGCTAGGCTATAGGAGGGCCGCAAATGCAGGAGTTTGACCGCACCTGCGAAGCCGCAGGTGCGGAGGGTGAACCGCAGGTGCGAGAATTGGTCTTTAATTGGAATTCTTCAGGTGCGCACCTGGGACCGCACGCGAAGAAAAGGACCGCATGTGCGGTTTTCCTGGGCAAAAAGTATAAATATCAACCTTCGCGAATTTTGGGTTATTTCATCAACATTTCATATGGGTTTGAGCTTGAGAGAGGGTTTTGAAGAGGGAAAGCAAGAGTACTTCGTGGAGGTAAGGCTTTTGGACCTAAAACTCATTTCTATGGTGTTATTTGACTTATTAGTGGTGCAATTTATGGGAAATTAGTGCCTAAATTGGGGATTTAGGGTTGTGGAATTGGAGACTTTAAATTGAGGAATTGCGGGGTCATTTTTGGTTGGATTTTGATGTATTTTATATGGGTAGACTCGTGGAAGGATAAGGATTCTAGTTTTGTGATTTTTATCGAATTTCGAGGCTTGGGGCCAGGGGTCGGGTTTGGTCAATTTCTGGATTTGTGCTTATTCTTGATAATTTCGAATGGGCTTCGTCTCTCTAGCATATATTGATAATATTAATATGATTTTGGTTAGATTTTGAGCGATCGGAGGCCGATTCGAGGGGCAAGAGCATCGCCGACTAGTATTCGGGTCAGTTTGAGGTAAGTAACGATTGTAAATCTAGACCTGAGGGTATGAAACCCCGGTATTTTTAATTGTTTTTGATAAATAAAGTGATGCGCATGCTAGGTGACGAGCGTGTGGGCGTGCACCGATAAGTATTATGACTTGGTCTGTCCCGTAGGAACTATTAAGCCGTGTGTTTGATTTGAAATCATATAAAATCCTGTATTTTAGAGATTTATACTTTATTATGGGATGTATGCCATGTTTGGGGCCTTGTACCGACCTGTTTAGACTCTCAGGGGTATTTTTCGACTATGCTCACACTATTTTGATAGAAAATGGGAGCTCAATCATACTTTACGCCTATTCACTGTTTATTTCTGCTTATGACCCTGTTTTTAGAATATTGAGAGATATTGGGCTGAATCCCTGTAGTTTGAAATGAGTTGGGCTAGTCCCCGTGATTTGTGATGAGTTGCCCAAGTGGCTTGTGAGGATGATTGAGTGAGGCCGAGAGCCGAGTTTGTGAGGATTGTTATTGATCGGACTGCACACCGCAGCGATATATATATTGTATCGGGCTGCACGCCGCAGGGATATAGCGCTTGGGTTGTAGGAGTCCCTCCCGGAGTCTGTACACCCCAACTGTGCGCAATCAACTATGATTTGGATCGGGCTGCACGCCGCAGCGATTATATATGTACATGTGACATGTTGAGTGAGAGTGCTGAGTATGTGCATTGACTTATGATAGTGGAGTCACGAGTGACTGAGTGGCTTTATTTACGAGTACACTGTGCCTGAGAGGCTATTATTTATGAAACTAATGTTTTCACCCTTCTTTACACTGAGCCTCTAATGAAAATGTTGAACTAATGTTTTACACAAGTTTAAACGGAAAAACTAAAGTTTTGTGAAATATTTGGTAAATGTGGATTCTTGACTTGATCTATTTACCTTTTCTGGTACCTATTTTATGAAATTATAAAGTTTAAATGCTCGTCATTGCACTCAAGTCTTTAGTTATGGTTGTTACTTACTGAGTTAGCGTACTCAGGTTACTCCCTGCACCATGTGTGCAGATCCAGGTACCGGATCAAAGCGCTAGTTGATTCTCATCTGCGTGGAGTTAGCTCAGGGATTGAGGTAGTTGTTTGGCATCCACGGCTTGCCCCCTTCCTTTCCTATTTCTGTTTTATTTTTATTAAAATTCCAGACTTGTATTTGTAATGGGATAGTATCACAGTGTATTACTCTTTAGATGCTCATGACGGTTGACTCCAGATGTTTGGGGTCGTGGTTAGACTTGATCATTTTCATTCTTATTATTGTTGAACATGTTTAAAAAGGGGAACTTTAATGGAATATGATAACTTATATATTAAACTGAAAGTGTTATTTGTCATTTGAGGTAGATTGGCTAGCCTAGTTTCACGATAGGCGCCATCACAGACAATATTGATTTTGGGGTCGTGACAAGTTGATATCAGAGCCTAGGTTACATAGTACTCACCGGTCATGAGTAGGTTTAGTAGAGTCTTGCGGATCGGTACAGAGACGTCTGTACTTATCTTCGAGAGGATACAGAACCCTTACAAAAAATCTCAAATTCTTGAATTCTGTCGTGCGAATCTGTTGATTCTAGAAATCTAAACTTTTGTTGTTTCATTCTCTCACAGATGGTGAGGACACGCGCTACCAATCAGGATGACCAAACACAAACTAGACCAGCGAGAGGTCGAGGCCATGGTAGAGGTAGTATTGCAGCCCGTGTAGCAGCCGGGACAGTACCCGTAGAACCACCTACTGTTTAGGATCAGGTCCTCGCCACAGATGTTCCAATGGGACTGGCTCAGGCACTGACAATGCCTATTGAGATTCTGGGTCTTCAGGAGACTCTAGCCCAGATACTGACTGTGTGCATCAGTCTTGCACAGGCAGTCGCGGTTTCTACTACTGCTGCTACTTCTCATGGAGGAGAGGCACTTAGACTCCAGCTTCTCGGACACCTGAGCAGGTTTCCCAGGGGCTTCAAACACCGGGGGCAGCTCCAGCCCAGCCGGTTGCCCCGACTCAGGATTTTGTTATCCCATATGCCAGATGATGAGCAGTGCAGGTTGGAGAGATTTAGTAGACTCCAGCCTCCGACATTCGGTGGTGCTGGGGGTGAGGATGCCCAGAATATCTTGGACAACTGTCAGAGGATGCTTCGTACTGCAGGGATACTGGAGACTAGTGGGGTCTTGTTTGCTACCTTCCAATTCTCAGGGGCTGCTTTTACTTGGTGAGAGTCTTATGAGAGGTGTAGGCCTGTTGGTGCAGCGCCTCTTACTTGGCATCGGCTCTCCACTCTATTCTTAGAGAAATATGTTCCCCAGTCTCATAGAGAGGAGCTACGTAGATAGTTCGAGCAGCTGCGTCAGGGAGAGTTGACAGTGACGGAGTATGAGATGAAATTATCATTGCTAGCTCGTCATGCTTCAGAGTAGGTCCTTACTGAGAGATCGAGGATCAGGAGGTTTGTGGATGGCCTCACTTATCAGCTTAATATTCTGATGACTAGAGAGAGAGTATCGGGTGCCACTTTTGAGCAGGTTGTGGATATTGCCCGGGATATTGAGGCAGTTCGCCGTCAGGAGCGGGATGAGAGGGAGGCCAAGAGGCCTCGTGGATCTGGTAGTTTCAGCGGTACTCCTTTCAAAGGGCAGTTTGAGCACGGTAGAGGCCGCTAGGCCTCCTCAGCTAGTTCGCCCAGCTTATAATGGTGCATCGTCAAGGCAGGGTCCCCGCAGTTCTCATCCGGTCCATACTTCATTCAGTGCTCTTCTAGCCTAGATTTCATCTCGCCTGTTAGGGTCATCCGGACCATCAATTCAGGGTTCCTCTATGCATGCTTCTTCTAGTGGATATCCTGGTGCCAGGGGTTCCCTTAAGTCCCCGTCTCCCGCACAAGGGAGTTGTTATGAGTGTAGGGAGTTTGGGCACATGAGGAGACAGTGTCCTTGTCTTCTTGGGGGCCCATCTCAGTAGAGGAGTCAACCATCGACTTCAGCTCCAGTTACTTCACCACTCGCCCATGCAGCTAGAGATGGGGGTCAGACAGCAAGAGGCCGCCTTAGAGGGCGAGGCGGAGCAGGTGGATGTCAGGCTCGTATTTATGCACTCTCAGCCAGACCAGACTTATGGCTTCTATGATGACCCAAGAGGTAATTCTATGTATTTAGACTCCGTTCTAGGCTAATTAGCCATAAAAAGAGTAATTCTAAACACCTCAATTTTCGTGTGCGGTTAGGGCGTGAAACCGGAAAGCTTTTATGTGAAAATATGAGAAATAGTAATTTATAGATTTTAAAGTTTGATTATAGTTGACTTTGGTCAACATTTTGAGCAAACGGACCCGGATCTGTGTTCCGAAAAATCCCGAGAGGTCCGCAGTAAAATATAGGACTCGAAGTATGCTTGGAAATGAATTTCGAGGTCCCAAGCCTTAGAAATCAATTTTTGAAAGAAATTGTTTTGCTGAAATATTAATGAAATAAAGAAAAGAATTAATGTTTGAAACCACGGGTATCAGGCTCGTATTTTGGTTTCGGATCCCGATACAGTTTTGTTATAGTATTTAAATGTTAACTGTGAAATTTGGTGAAAAACGGAGTTTATTTGACGTGATTTGGACATCCGGTTGAGAAATAATGAACTTTAAGTGTTCTTGAGAAAGAAATTATGAGTTTTGAGGTTTAATTCATAGTTTACATGTTACTTTCATGATTTGATCACACGAGCAAGTCCGTATGATATTTTTAGACTTGCTTTCGTGTTGGTTTAGAGCCCCGAGGGCTCGGGTGAGTTTTTGATAGGCTACAGGAGGTTTTACACTAAAAAGGTTGCTGGTTTTATTGTTTTTTGGTGCCCATCTGTTTAAGGCTTTGCGTTCGCGTTGTCCCTGGTGCGAACACATAGAGTAAAGTGNTGGTGTGTAAAAGAGAACGAAAAAAAGGTAACTCGGGGGGGGGGGGGGGGGGGTCTTGCGTTTGTGCTATGCGAACGCGATCCGCTGATCGTGAACACGGTGAACCTGTCGTGAACGCATAGGAGGCCTGCCCAGGCATATTTAAACATTTTAAAACACGGACAAAACCCTTTTCTTCATATGTTTCGAACCCCATAGCCCTATGAACGATTGTCTTCATCAAAGTTCATCCCCAAGTTGTTGGTAATCAATTCTAAACTTTACTCTTCCAATTACCCAATGTATTTCATCACTTTTATATAAAAACTAAGAATTTTCTTGGTATAAATTGAGGGTTTGGGTAGAATTAGGTAATTTTGTAAAAGTCGAATCTTTATCTCGAATTGAGGCCGTATTTTGAAACTAATTGTATATTCGAGATCGTGGGTGAACGGGTAAACGTAATTTGGTCCGAACCCCGAGTTTTGACCAAGCGGGCCCGAGGTCGGGTTTTCACCTTTTTGAGGAAACTTAGGAAAAATTATAATTTTCAGTAAAGTTAGTTCCTTTAGCATAAATTAATGATATTAAGTTAATTATGGTTACATTTGGATGTATTGGAGGTGAATTCAAAAGGAAAAGCTATAATTGAGCAGTGAGTGGCATGAGAAGTTGTGGTAAGTGCTTGGTTTAACCTTGACTTGAGGGAATAGGAATCCCCAACTTAATTGTTATGTGAAAATGCATGTGTGTGGTGTATAGTTGAGGTGACGAGTATCTATGCACTCCCAAATGGTTCACTTACATGATCCCTTCCTCGTTTCCAATCTAATTGCTTCATGTTTTTAATTGTTTCATGCTCATTGTTGTTTTCTATAATTACTTGGCTTGTTATATTGTTGTAAGTCTTGTTGCAATCATGTTCGGGAAAGTATTATTTGTTTTCCTTGGTTTCATTGTGGTACATAAAGACTGAGTGGGTTGACATTGTTTTACCAGATGTATATATATATATATATATATCCCTGTTGGTTCATTTTGAGAATCACTTATGAAGATTGTGAGAACTACCGTTTATTGTTTATGACTGTCGAGACAAAAGTATTGTGAAAGGCTTGGCCTGAATTGTGAAAGTGTTGATAAATATATAAATATATATGACTGTGATAAGGGTGGACAGGGAATAATATATATGACTGTGATAAGGGTGGACAGGGAATAATATATATGACTGTGATAAGGGTGGACAGGGAATAATATATATGACTGTGATAAGGGTGGACAGGGAATAATATATATGACTGTGATAAGGGTGGACAGGGAATAATATATATGACTGTGATAAGGGTGGACAGGGAATAATATATATGACTGTGATAAGGGTGGACAGGGAATAATATATATGACTGTGATAAGGGAGGACAGGGAAAATATAAATATATGACTGTGATAAGGGAGGATACTTGTGTTTTACTGAATTTCAATTATATTTTACAGTTTTTCTCTATTGTTTCTCATATTATGCACCTTTGGTTATTTTAAGGTGAAGTTTGGAACTTTGGGAAATTCATGTGAGACCATGGTTATAGCTGAGGCCTGGAATAGGCGACTGAGTTATTTTATTTATAGTTGTAGTTTATCTTTTTCAGTTATTGTATAATTGTTTTATTGCTTTATATATATATATATATATATATTGTCACATGATATGTTAAAATTGACCCGCCTTAGCCTTGTCACTACTTCATCGAGGTTAGGCTCGGCACTTACTCAGTACATGGGGTCGGTTGTACTGATACTACACTCTCCACTCTTTTGTGCAGATCCAAGTACCGGCCCGCAATAGACATTTTTAGTAGCAGCTATCCATTATCCGGAGACACGAGGTATATCTTTCGGTGTTCGCTGGTCCCGAGAGTCTTCTCTTAGTTCTTAGAGACTGTTTTATATTTCTCAAAACAGTTATATTATTTCTTTCAGCCCGTATTTGTAGTAGTCTTAGAAGTTCGTGAATTGTGACACCAGACCCTGGGGTAGTCTTAGAGTTATTTATAAAATTAGTCCGTGGCTCGGTTTATTTAATTGCTTATTATTTTATATTTGGAGTATTCCTTGGAAATCATTTAAATTGATTTTACTTAAAATTTATTTATGTGTCCTTAAGTAAATAATCAAAAGAAATTAGCTAACCGAACTCTAACATTGGCTTGCCTAAAAAGTGTGGTGTTAGGCGCCATCACGATCCCTAAGGTTGGGAATTTGGGTCGTGACAAGTTAGTATCATAGCTCTAGGTTGCTTAGGTCTCATAATTCACGAACAAGCCTAATAGAGTGTGAAGGATTTGTACGGAGACGTCTGTACTTATCTCTCAAAGGCTATGAAGTTAGGAACAATTTCACTTCTATTCTACTCTATCGTGGGAATTTATTCTATCACTAATGATTGAACTTGTCTACTCTTGTTCTCTCAAAAATCTCGACAACACACAATGCGTCTACAACCGGACAAGAAATGGGGCCCAATGACAGCTACGATTAGGGGACGAGGCGAAGGAAGAGCTCAGTCTAGAGCCCGAACATCAGCACCTATTTTCGATCCTCAAGTGGATCTAGAAGCGGAGGTTCTAGCTTAGTCGACACGTGTTGGACCAGTTCAGGTTCTAGAAGGATTCATAGCTACTCCAGTATTGCAAGACGCACTAGTCCATTTATTGAGGTTGGACAAGTTTACCAAACTATTTCCACTCCATTTCAGTGGTACATCTTGTGAGGACCCACATGAGGATAGTTAAAAGCAATGAGGTTGATTTTTATTAGCTGTGAAGTTTAACATTGTGGATTATCTGATGTTGTGACCTATGACTTCGTGCCAAGTGGGGAAGTCCACCGTCAAGGAATAAATTGCGGCGTCATGTGTTATATCGGTTTTGGCTTGGAATGTATAAGGCATGAGATTTTTCAAGAGATAAAGTTGGGACTTGCGATATGTCCGCCTCCTTAATAACCATATACCTCAGTACCAAGGGAGTTATATGAACAACTTTGAATCTACAGAAGGTATACTCAACGTGGAAGTCACAAATGCGGATTATGGGGTGCTCCAGAGGGAGCACAGTGGTTGACGAGCTTCTAGACTATATGGTTCGTGCCAAGATCTATTTGTATAGTGCTCTACTGTTGGGATCATTGTGCATCAATAGGGATAAGAGTTACCCCAAAGAATAACGAAGAGTATATGAATAGTTGGTGTGGTTCAGCATTGTTGGGTCAACATAGTAAAAGAAGAAATTGGGCACCGGTGTTCGTGGCAAGCCTACGAAAAGGAAGACCAGCCAGTGCAACATCAACTACTTGACTCAGCTCTCATAAATGCTTTTGAAAGAGTTTGTTTCTCGGACTCTCCATAATGCGTGGCGCATAGGGTTTGAACGGTTGTGTTAGGTCACCATGACGGTGTCATAATATGCCATCAGGTTCGATAAGTTAGCCCATCATACTCCTACTTCGGTTCATATAGACAGAGAGCAAGTTCACAAACACATTAAAGGACTTAAATATGATTGTAAAAAAAAATATTCAGTACGACTCAGGCAAGTTGATACTTCATTTCGTCTAGTGGTAGAAATTGCTTAGATGTTAGAATGTGTCCGGGATGAGGAAAAGAGGAAGCTAAGGAGACTAAGAGGTCTCGAGGTTCTAAAAGATTCAATGGATTTTTTTTTGCAACAACAAATTATTTCGGCAGGGGCTCGGGAAACCGACCAACCCAGTCAATATATCTGATTACTCGGGGTGCTTCAATGAGTTCTTCTAAAGCACCACCGCTACGATATTCCTACAACGTTTATTCCAAGTTATTTGGTATAAACTCGGTATGAGCAGGCGAATAATTTCATCAGAGCACTCAGGCTACGTGCCCCACTGCAGTTACAACTCAACTTTCATGACCGGCTAGGGAAAATGAGGTCAGAATGTCGAAGGTGGAGGTCAGATTCCTAGAGGTGGAGACCCAGCCTGTTGATATATTTTCTGTGGTATGGTTGAGGTCGTTATATCAAATGGTTCCATTACAAGAACAATCTCTAGTTATTATAAAGTGAGAATTTCCTTAACTTGATTCTGTTATGAGTATCTAAGAAACTCCTCCTAATATGCTCCACTCTCGGCTGAGCTTCGTAACTCTAAAATCTACTTATGTGAACACTTGTATTGAGAAATTCTATGGAGATACCTATGTCTATCATGGCGTGTTGTAATTTTTTTAATGCAAAATATTTTAAAAAAGAAAATGGAATATTTCGATTGGCACGATATGCATATTACTTGTGATTCAAAATTTAGGAAGAGATCCTCCCATTTTAATATGGTTTGATATGTTTAAATCGGGCTACGAGCCGCTATGGAAGTTATGTAAGACGGACCCTTGTAATGAAAATTCTGGTGTTTAAATTCTCCCTTGGGAAATTGAATTCGTACTAGAATACTAATGGGGAGTCATGCCTGTTAGGGTTATTCAAAACAATTTATGTATAATAATAATAATAATAATAACAACAACAATAATAATAATAATAGTAATAAGTAAATAAATAAATAAATTAATCAATTAAATAATTATCTGTGCATAATTTGCCAAATTCATGCTATAATTATTGAGCTTAAACCTACAAGGTAGGTGCCCGTCCATGTGGCGTTAAATGAGACACGTTAATTCGGGTATATAATTACGAGGTCTTCAGGCGTCGCATCTCGTTATCAACATTGTGAAGGGTTGAAAGGGGATTATTGTTACGTGAGGTTAATTGGAAATTTGTAATTGACTATGAACAACTATTAAGAAAATAGAGGCAGTCAAGAACCGGCCTAGACCCACTACATCCACGAAAATCAGGAATTTCTTGGGCTTGGCGGGTTACTACCGTCGTTTTGTGGAGGGGTTTTCCTCTATATCAGCCCCTATGACTAAATTGACTCAGATAGGTGCCCGATTTAAATGGTCTGACGAGTGTGAGGCGAACTTTCAGAAGCTCAAGACAACCTTGAATTCAGCACCAGTGTTGGTGTTACCATTAGGTTTGGGTTCTTTCACGGTGTATTGTGATGCTTCCCGTGTTGGACTTGGAGCAGTATTGATTCAGGATGGCAGGGTGATTGCATATGCATCTCGGTAGTTGAAAGTTCATGAGAAGAATTATCATGTCCATGACTTGGAGTTGACAACCATCGTTCATGCATTGAAGATTTGGAGGCACTATCTTTATGGTGTGCCGTGTGAGGTTTTCAAAGACCATCGCAACCTCTAGTACGTGTTCAAGAAAAGGGATCTAAATTTGACGCAGCGGAGATGGTTAGAGTTACTGAAAGATTATGACGTCACTATATTATATCATCTAGGGAAGGCCAACGTGGTGGTCAATCTATTGAGTAGAAAGGCGGTGAGTATGGGCAGCCTTGCATTTATTCCAGTCGGTGAGAGACAGTTAGCTTCAGACATTCAAACTATGGCTAATCAATTCGTGAGGTTGGATATTTCGCCTAGCAGGGTTCTAGCCTGTACAGTCGCTCGGTCTTCTTTAATTGAGCGTATCAGAGATCGGTAGGATGATGACCCGCATTTGATGGTCCTTAGGGATACAGTTCGGCACGGTGGTGCCAAGCAGGTTACAGTTGGAGATGACGGTGTTTTGAGGATGCATGGTCGTATATGTGTGCCTAATGTTGATGGCCTTCGTGAGTTGATCCTTAAGGAGGCTCACAGTTCTAAGTATTCCATACACCCAGGTGCAGCCAAAATGTACCAGGACTTGAGGCAGCCTTACTGGTGGAGAAGGATGAAAAAGGACATTGTTGCGTATGTGGCTCGTTGCTTAAATTGTCAGCAGGTAAAATATGAGCATCAGAGACCCGGTGGTTTGCTTCAGCAGATAGAGATTCCTGAGTGGAAGTGGGAGCGTATCACTATGGACTTCATTGTTGGACTCCCACGGACTCAGAAGAAATTTTATGTAGTTTGGGTTATTGTGGATAGGCCGACTAAATGAGCAAATTTCATTCTTGTGGCGACTACGTATACTTTGGAGTGGTTGGCTGAGTTATATATTTGGGAGATTGTTCGCCTTCATGGTGTGCCCGTGTCTATCATATCGGATCGGGGTACGAAGTTTACTTCGCACTTTTGGAGGGTAGTTCATCGTGAGTTGGGTACCCAAGTGGAGTTGAGCACAACCTTTCATCCTCAGACTGACAGGAAGTCCGAGCGTACCATTCAGATTTTGGAGGATATGCTCTCTGCTTGTGTTATTGACTTTAGAGGTTCGTGGGATCAGTTATTGCCATTAGCGGAGTTTTCTTATAATAATAGCTATCAGTGGAGCATTCAGATGGCTCCTTATGAGGCATTGTATGGTAGACGGTGCAGATCGCCAGTTGGATGGTTTGAGCCGGGACAGGCTCGGTTATTGGGTACAGACTTAGTTCAGGAGGCCTTAGATAAGGTCAAGATTATTTAGGAGAGATTTCGTGCAGCTCAGTCTAGGAAAAAGAGTTATGACGATCGTAAGGTTCGTGATGTGGCATTCATGGTTGGAGAGAGAGTATTGCTTCGAGTATCACCCATGAAGGGTGTTATGAGATTTGGGAAGAAGGGCAAGTTCATCCCTAGATATATCGGGCCGTTTGAGATTCTTGATAGAGTGGGGGAGGTAGCTTATCGACTTGCGTTGCCTCCTGGGTTATCCTCAGTTCATCCGGTATTCCACGTGTCTATGATCCGGAAATATCATGGTAATCTGTCCCACGTGTTAGATTTCAAATATGTCCAATTGGACAAAGACTTGACTTATGAGGAGGAGCCAGTAGCCATTTTAGACCGGCAGGTTCATCAGTTTAGGTCTAAAAGTTATCCTTCAGTTCGAGTGCAGTGGATAGGCCAGCCCGTTAAGGCAGCTACTTGGGAGTCCGAGTCGGACATGCAGAGTAGATACCCACACTTGTTCGCCAATTCAGGTAATTTTCTATGTTCGTTCGAGGACGAACGTTTGTTTCAGAGGTGGAGATTATGATGACCCAAGGGGTCATTCTATGAATTTAGACTCCTTTCTAGGCTTATTAGCCATAAAAAGATTAATTCTAAACACCTCGATTTGCGTGTGAATTCTGGGCGTGAAACTGGAAAGCTTGTATGTGAAAATATGAGAAATAGTAATTTCTAGAGTTTAAAATTTGATTATAGTTGACTTTGGTCAACATTTTGAGCAAATGGACCCGGATCTGTGTTTCGACAATCCCGGGAGGTCCGCAGTAAAATATGGGACTCGGGAGTATGCTTGGAAATGAATTCCGAGGTTCTAAGCCTTAGAAATCAATTTTTGAAAGAAATTGTTTTGCTGAAATATTAATGAAATAAAGAAAAGAATTAATGTTTGAAACCATGGGTATCGAGCCCGTATTTTTGTTCTGGAGCCCGATAAAGTTTTGTTATAGTATTTAAATGTTAACTGTGAAATTGGGTGAAAACGGAGTTTATTTGACGTGATTTGGACATCCGGTTGAGAAATAATGAACTTTAAGTGTTCTTGAGAAAACAATGATGCGTTTTGAGGTTTAATTCATATTTTTACATGTTATTTTCATGATTTGATCGCACGAGCAAGTCTGTATGATATTTGTAGACTTGCGTGCATGTTTGGTTTAGAGCCCCGAGGGCTCGGGTGAGTTTTGGATAGGATACGGGAGGTTTTACACTCAAAAAGTTGCTGGTTTTGTTGTTTTCTGATGCCCAGCTGTTTAAGCCTTTGCGTTCGCGTTGTCCCTGGTGCTTTCACGTCCCAAAATACCCCCTAGACGTAATTGGCACCCAGCTGACACTACCCGCTAGGCGAACCATCTCGTACCATACATTTAGTATCTATTCGGAATTCAACCAAAGTATATGCAGGTTACAACGATCCAATAACTAAATACAAATAATTAATAACCCAAGTTATTTTATAAGTAGGTTCGAACAATAATAACTAAAATGGAGGAACAATACTCTAGCCCAAACCCAACACTAGACCATGGAGCATCTAACAGAATAAAAAAAATATACCATATGAATAAATGATAAAGACTCTCTTTTGGCAGCCTCCACGAACAATGCGGCGGCTCACCTCAATAAACAAATCGACTCGAACAAATTCATCAGCCACTAGCTCTATCTCCCGCAACGGTATCTGCATAGAGATGTAGGTAAGGAGTGAGTTATAGTAAATATAACCCAGTAAGATCCTCGACCCGCCACTTTAAATACTTCTGGAGCAAGTGTTAAAAATACAGACACACCACAGTAGGAACGATATAGTAAATATCATAACTATACGATAACTCAATATATGTGTATCAACAGAGTTATTAAGAATTAACCAATAAAAGTACCCACTAAGGACTTATCATAATTGCAGTGAAAGAAATTTACCAACAAACCTACGAGTCGACAACGGCACCACACTGCCTCAAATATAACAAATACACAATGCCCTAAATATCATGGCGCACAACCGTCTCAAACTCAACATCATGGTGCACAATCGGATCAAACTCAAAATCATGGCACATAGCCATATCCAACTCAACATCATGGTGCACAGCCGTATCAAACTCAACATCATGGCGCACAGCCGTATCAAACTCAACATAATGGTGCACAGCCATATCCAACTCAACATCATGGCGCACAGCCGAATCAAACTATCAAACTCAACAACTTATAAAATAATTTATTTTTTTCTTTTGTATTTTTCATAAAATAATATATTTGCGGTTGTTCTAAGACCACCGATTCTGCCAAGAGCACGCTCGTCCCAACACATGGACCAGGCAGAGAAAACATATTTTTAAAACGGGTTTTAGAAAAGCAAGTACCAAAGCTTAAAGTCTCACTTACCTTGCTAACGGAAAGTTCCCCAACCTTGCACCGTCTAGAACACCAACCAGATAGTCTCCGGTAGACTCAATCTATCCAAAATGTTGATTAACGATATCATTTAAGCTAGTCGAGGTAAAATCTCAATATCCTTAATGTTCAAACTTAGAGTTGAATCTTGACATTTTATCTACTAGGTGCCATTTTTTTAATAGCAAAATACGCCCCAATATCTCAATCCAAACTTAATATCTAAATACAATTCTTCCAACGTAATACTCAAACCAGAGAGAAAAAGCCAAAATATGCTTAACTTGAGATTAAGAAGCAAACAATGGCTTAAATTTTCATACCAGTGTCCAAATATATTCCGGTGCACATCCTCTTATTTTGATTTTCAAGTCTTACATTTAATTCCTTTTCTTCTTCTTCTTCTTCTTCTTATTCTTCTTTTTCTTCTTCTTTTTTTCCTCATAATCATTTGCATAACTATTATCCTTCCAATATTTATCAAGATATAAATACTAGCCTCTTCACTTAAATTAACCAATACACATGTACAGATACTTGGGTCATAAGGTTCATAATTTATAGTAAAATATAATGTAATTGATTTGGTTTCGTGTGCACAAACAAAATTTACTTCATGAGAAATGTTCTAAGAATACTCTGTTAAAGAGTTTTGTCATCATTAAAGGGTAAGGTTTCCTTTGTTAAATTATATTTTTATTCCCGATGCCTTACAAGTAAAACAATGCCAGCCATGATCATATTTCTTTTCATAAAAATAATAAATATATGGTAAAAGAAATCTTTTAGTACCTCATATTCCATTGTAATATAATCAAAATTAGCAGTTCCTCTTAGCTTTTTAATCATGTGAGGATTCGGTCTTCTTTTAAAGTCCCTTCTCGATCACTGTAATGGCCCCAAATAGTTAAACTTTTCCATTCTTGAATGACGGCCAAGAGTATTTGTTCCAATGTTTCAATTGAGAATTAGTATTCTTTTCTTATAATATATAAGCCCTAATGAACCTATAGCTCTTTCCACTACTATCTCACGTAAGGGAACCCTGAGAATATTGGTTTGGCCCACTTGTTTAATATTTGTAAAGTCTATTGGTGATATCTACTTATAAATAGTGTAAATTTATCTCACCGACTACTTAGTTATTTATATGCCTATATATATTATATGTACACAAGTAATGTCCCAAAAATATGTCTATATACATATATAAATATATTCTATAATCACTCATTGCTATATGTAAACTCTTAAGATAAGTAAAAAAAGAAATAACGCAAATATTATTATTATTATTTTTATTTTTATTTTAAATTGAGTTGCTACATTCTCCCCCACTTAAAATAACGTTCGTCCTCGAGCGAGTCAGAAAGCGTACCTCATATATCACAACGGTGGATACTTGATTCACATGTTTGCCTCAAGCTTTGACATAGCTTCCCTTGTCAGATGGTTGTGCTCTAACACTTTCATTGAAGCAATCTTATTCGACTTCAATTATCATACTTATCCATAACAATAAATATTATACCTTTTTCTTATGTTAAACTTTTATCTAGCTCCATTTTCTCGGGCTGAATATTATGACGCTTGTAATGAACTTATTGTGTATTCATAAACACATAAAATATAGGATATACAATCGAGAATCCCGAAGACAAAGCAAGTCAATATGCCACTATTCTAATTTGATTCAAATCACCTACATATCTTGAATTTGATTACTTTTCCTATTGAATCTCATAATTTCTTTCACAGGCTTTAAAAAAATAAAAATACCTTCTCAAAATTCATGAATATATCATGAACTTTATTATAAGCATAGGACCTTTGTCTACCCTACACCGTCCGAAGCCATTCTCGCATCCGACACAAGCTTCTCTAACACTCGCTAAATCAACAAATCTAGATTAAATTGGTGCAACTCATCAGGTTCAAACCAAGCAACTAGAGATTAAAAACGGCGTCTATATAAAGAACGAAGTAATAAGGTTTTCTTAGTAAGTTAGTAACTATTATCATGTACAAATTCGATCAAAAGTAACTGATCATGAAGCTCTTGTTATATATTATCCATCTAGTTAATATTGAAAATGGATATCCATACTTTATTATGCCTCTATTACACTGAAACACAACGGGACACCACAACCACAATCCTATAGTGGAACACATCCACCATTGTTACCTACGGTAGGACTAGAACACATCCAAAGTCCAAACACTCCTACATAATGCTCTCATGTACAGCAATGCTGGAACACATCCATACAACCCTGTATCAATATTCTATGTGTTATTAATCCTATCACACATCATGATATGAAATCTCGTGCCATTGCAAGTATCTCTCACATGTATCGTTAGATAGGTCAATATGTTGCATAAGTGATTTGGACCGAATCAGCTCAGGATCACAACGAGCCTAGCACGCTCCAACGAATTAGGATCATAACTTTCTCAATTAATGTCATAGACTACAGTGGTTTACTTTCACTTTCTTTCAAAGTAAAGCATGTTTGCAGAATTATTCAAATCTCTAACACTCGTGTTTACCAAATGAATAGTTTAAACATTAAGGAACAATATTTGTGATAACCCGTATCACCTTCTACCAAAGTTAGTTCTATTTCTCCTATCCAAATGCATATTTATAGATCTCAAAAGTACGAATGTTGTAAACGTTATATATCTTCGAGTGCAAATATCCTCAAGTTAACCACCATAGAAGTACAAACATTCAACTCATTATCCATAACATTTCATCTTTTTCATTATCTAGTAAGTCCTGTCTCTAAAAGTTGATCACTAAACCCCACTAAGAACTCCCATAGAAATGAAGCTTGCTTTCTCAACAAAGACATTATAATGTCATATGTGCTTTAGCCTTAGCAGATTTAATTGCATCGATCTATCACCCTTTTATTAAATAACACAATCTCCAAAAGATCATAATATAAGAATTAAAATTCACGCTTATAACTTCTGTATTTCATCATCACTATCTTGATGTCCATGGGACCATTCTGATTCATTTGTTTCTATCAACCATGAAATATTCTTATTCGTCATTAATAAATATAATAACCGGAAGATTAAGAAACAATTTGAATACTCAGTTCATCTAAACCATGATGATTACTAGTGACTTCGACTATATAAAAAAATCATCAAATGTTCACACCAACCACAACAAATTTTGGATTATGTTCTTCTGAATATCTAACTCTTTTATCTTTCGCTCATGGTGTACCGCAACTATTTTTTTGTACCCAATATTTTTTTATGGTACATCTTTTCTTTATTATAAGTGTGAAAGTGTCCCGACTCCACGTATACTCCTTACTTTAACAACTAGTAATACCATTGTGCGATAAGTTTCATACTCAACCTCTTACTATATTGGTCCAATAAGTTTATACTGAAGTTTTATTTTCTCTCACAAACTAAAACATACTCACACATTCTCTCTATGAACAAATTTTGTATCACGTGTTACCAATATCATACTTATACTCAATGCACTTGAATTATTAAATTTTACGCCACAGTCAAACTTCAGTGCTCAACTCTTTCCCTCTCTCAATCTGTCCTATAGCAGGGATTTGTATCAACAATTTTGAACACCGAATAGGTCATTCTTAGGAAAAATAATATCTTCATGCCACTTTACCATTCACATGGATTCTCAACATTAATTTTTTCTTTTCACTAACTCCCAAACTTCTTAAAATAATTTGACATAGATCTCCTTCGAAATAAAACAATCTCAAATTTTATAACACTTCCAATACCAAAATTAATTGATGCATATATTATCCCATGTAATTAAGGCAACTCGTAGTTGCATATATACTTCTGAACTTCTAATGTTGTCCAACAGAGGAGGATATGCGTGTTTTACCATGCGAAAAAGATATCATGTGGTTCAATTTGATTCAGTTCAAGGCACGAATAAGGAATGAAAAAATGGAAAACATCCTAGATGTTCAGTAGCCTCAAGGTCATAAGTATGGACGTCTACATACCCATGAACAAGACTCTACCAAACACTGCTCCATGACACAGAACCTAAAGCCTACACTCTGATACCAACTTTGTCACGTCCCAAAATACCCCCTAGAAGTAACTGGCACCCAACTAACACTACCCGCTAGGCGAACCATCTCATACCATACATTTAGTATCTATTCGGAATTCAACCAAAGTATATGCAGGTTACAACGATCCAATAACTAAATACATATAATTAATAACCCAAGTTATTTTATAAGTAGGTTCGAACAAAAATAACTAAAATGGAGGAACAATACTCTATCCCAAACCCCACACTAGACCATGGAGCATCTAAGAGAATAAAAAAAAATCATATGAATAAATGATAAAGACTCTCTTTTGGCAGCCTCCACGAACAATGCGGCGGCTCAACTCAATAAACGAATCCACTCGAACAAATTCATCAGCCACTAGCTCTATCTCCCGTAACGGTATCTGCATAGAGATGCAGGTAAGGAGTGAGTTATAGTAAATATAACCGAGTAAGATCCTCGACCCGCCACTTTAAATACTTCTGGAACAAGTGTTAAAAATACAGACAGACCACAGTAGGAACGATATAGTAAATATCATAACTATACGATAACTTAATATATATGTATCAACAGAGTTATTAAGAATTAACCAACAAAAGTACCCACTAAGGACTTATCATAATTGCAGTGAAAGAACTTTACCAACAAACCTACAAGTCCACAACGGCACCACACTACCTCAAATATAACAAATACACAATGCCCCAAATATCATGGTGCACAGCCGTCTCAAACTCAACATCATGGCGCACAACCAGATCAAACTCAAAATCATGGCACACAGCCATATCCAACTCAACATCATGGCGCACAGCCGTATATAACTCAACATCATGGCGCACAGCCGTATCAAACTCAACATAATGGCACACAGCCATATCCAACTCAACATCATGGCGCACAGCCGAATCAAACTATCAAACTCAACAACTTATAAAATAATATATTTGCGGTTGTTCTAAGACCACTGATTCTACCAAGAGCACGCTCGTCCCAACACATGGACCAGGCAGAGAAAACACATTTTTAAAACGGGTTTTAGAAAAGCAAGTACCAAAGCTTAAAGTCTCACTTACCTTGCTAACGGGAAGTTCCCCAACCTTGAACCGTCTAGAACACCAACCAGATAGTCTTTGGTAGCCTCAATCTATCCAAAATATTGATTAACGATATCAATTAGGCTAGTCGAGGTAAAATCTCAATATCCTTAATGTTCAAACTAGAGTTGAATCTTGACATTTTATCTACTCGGTGCCATTTTTTTTTAATAACAAAATACGTCCCAATATCTCAATCCAAACTTAATATCTAAATAAAATTCTTCCAACGTAATACTCAAACCAGAGAGAAAAATCCAAAATATGCTTAACTTGAGATTAAGAAGCAAACAATGGCTTAAATTTTCATACCAGTGTCCAAATATATTCCGGTGCACATCCTCTTATTTTGATTTTCAAGTCTTACATTTAATTCCTTTTCTTCTTCTTCTTCTTTTTTTCCTCAGAATCATTTGCATAACTATTATCCTTCCAATATTTATCAAGATATAAATACTAGCCTCTTCACTTAAATTCACCAATACACATGTACATATAATTGGGTCATAAGGTTCATAATTTATAGTAAAATGTAATGTAATTGATTTGGTTTCGTGTGCACAGACAAAATTTACTTCATGAGCAATGTTCTAAGAATACTCTGTTAAAGAGTTTTGTCATCTTTAAAGGGTAAGGTTTCCTTTATTAAATTATATTTTTATTCCCGAGGCCTTACAAGTAAAACAATGCCAGCCATGATCATATTTCTTTTCACAAAAATAATAAATATATGGTAAAAGAAATATTTTAATACCTCGTATTCCATTGTAATATAATCCAAATTAGTAGTTCCTCTTAGCTTTTTAATCATGTGAGGATTCGGTCTTCTTTTAAAGTCCCTTCTCGATCACTATAATGGCCCCAAATAGTTAAACTTTTCCATTCTTGAATGACGGCCAGGAGTATTTGTTCCAATGTTCCAATTGAGAATTGGTATTCTTTTCTTACAATATATAAGCCCTAATGAACCTATAGTTCTTTCCACTACTATCTCACGTAAGGGAACCCTGAGAATATAGGTTTGGCCCACTTGTTTAATATTTGTATAGTCCATTGGTGATATCTACTTATAAATAGTGTAAATTTATCTCACCGGCTACTTAGTTATTTATATTCCTATATATATTATATGTACACAAGTAATGTCCCAAAAATATGTCTATATACATATATAAATATATTCTATAATCACTCATTGCTATATGTAAAATCTTAAGATAAGTAATGTAACGACATGGACGGTCATTTTGGAGAGTTAACGCTCCGATCCCCTGATAACTGTTCCTCCCTTGTCTTATTAGGTTAATGGAACGAGTCGGAGCGTTGAGTGATGAAAATTAGAGTATTTTTGGACATATAGTCCTTTAAGGTGAGCTTTGATCTTAGAAATTGGGCCGGAGTAGGAGCTGTGCAAAGACAGATCCGGAATGGAAATTCGTCGACTCCGTCAGCTCCGTTGAATGATTTCGGGGTTGGGAGCGTGTTCGGAATGTGTTTTTGAGGCCAGACGTAGTTTTAGGCTTGAATTGGCGAAAGTTAGAATTTCGGCGATTTCGGCTGATAGGTGAGATTTTGATATCGGACTCATAATGGAATTCCAAAAGCGACAGCAGGTCCGGAATGTCATTTATGACCTGTGTGCAAAATTTGAGGTCATTCGGACGAGTTTAGACGTGGTTCGGCGTCGGAAGTGAATTCTTGAAAATTCCTAAGTTCCTAGGCTTGAATCTATGCATTTTTTGGATATTTTGAGGTTAGGGGACGTGTTTTTAAGGCCCGACCAAGTTTGGATAGGGTATTGGGATTGGGTGAGGTCCCGGGGGCCTCGGGGTTTTTTCGAATGCTTATCGGGAAGTTTGAAAAATTTCAAAGTGTTGAACCAGACCTGTATCTGGTGTTCCGCACCTGCGATGGAATTTCCGCAGGTGCGTACACGCAGGCGCGGGACTTATGCCGTAAGTGCGAAGCCTCAGTGGCCTGGTCAGGGATCGCATGTGTGACCTGGGCTCCGCAGGCGCTACCTTTCTATCGCAGGAGCGGTCCCAGTGGCCTGGTCAGGGATCGCAGGTGCGACCTGGGCTCCGCAGGCGCGGAACCGCAGGCGCGACCTTTCTATCGCAGGAGCGGTCCCAGGGCTTTAAGTGATTTTCCGCACCTGCGATGATTATTCCGCAGGTGCGGTTAAAGGGACCGCAGGTGCGGAAATCCCTGTTCATATTCTAAGAATCCGAGGGTTATGTTATTTCACCATTTTTGAGTTGTGGGAGCTCGGGAGGGGCGATCTTTGAGAGGATTTTCACGTGGGTAATCGAGGTAAGTGATTTTCTACCACCATAGGTTAATTTCCGCGTTCCTAATCTTAAATCCCACCCTTAAATTCATGATTTTGAGTTAAAATTTGGGGAAAATGGAAGAAACTTCTTAGACCTAATTTTGAGGTTTTGATTGGGTAATTGACCTCCGATTTGAGAGATTTTCATATAGTTAGACTTGTGAGCGAACAAGGGTTCAGAAAATATAATTTTTTCCCGATTCCGAGACGTGGGCCCGAGGGGCGTTTTGGTCAAATTTTCTAATTTCGCGTATTAGTTCTGAATTAATTAGTTATTTCGATTTCTTGAATTTATATTTACGTTATCCCATCGAATTGAATAGATTTGGGCCACCCGGAGTTGGATACTCGTGGCAAGAGAGTGATTAGCGGTTGATTTGCACAGTTGAGGTAAGTGGCTTGCCTAACTCTGTGTTGGGGAATCTCCCTTAGGCATTTTTACTGGTTTTTCCTATCAAAACCCCGTGTACGTGAGGTGACGAGCGCGTGCACGGGATATTTTCACTGAAGTTCCTTATTTCTTTCTACATAATGCTTTCTTTCCAACTCTATTATTACTGCTATCATTTAAATTGCATAATAACTTAAGATTTATCATGGTAAATTGATTTCTAACTGATTTTTCAATCGTTACTATTCTTTGAAACTGATTTAATGATCTTTCTTCAAGATTTCCAACTGGTTTTTCCTTAAACCCTTAAAACTACGTCATTTTGGAGATTTACTTTATATTACGCATTGCATACAGGGATTGCGGGCATAGACCTGAGTCTTTCCCTCATTCTGCATTGCATACAGGGATTGCGGGCATAGACCTGAGCCTTTCCCTCATTCTGCATTGCATACAGGGATTGCGGGCATAGACTTGAGCCTTTCCCTCATTTTGCATTGCATTGTACCTTTACTTTCTTATAGATCTCTATATATATATCTTGCGTTGATCCGAGCATTTGATTGTACCGTTTCTTGCTAGCCTCTACTTATAATTCCTGTCGATTATCACCTGTTTTACTTACTTGTTCTCTATATCTGTTATTTTGCAAACCTCAGTAGGGCCTCTACCTGACCTCGTCACTACTTGACTGGGGTTAGGCTTGGTACTTATTGGGTACCGAATGTGGAGTACTCAAGCCCTTCTGCGCATGTTTTTCCCCATGTGCAGATCCAGGTCCTAGTACGCGGTATCTCAGCTAGCCAGCAGCAGCGGTATCAGGAGACTCGAGGTATAATCTGCAGCGTCCGCAGATCTCCGAGTCCCCTTCCTATCTTGCAGTTGTAGTACTTGTAGATGAAACTATACGGTCTTTTCTATCAAGTTGTACTTATTGAGCCGTAGAGTAGCTTGTGATGTGTTGTGATATTCCGGGTTCTTGGTAAAGTAACTGTTAATGCCGAGCGGCGTCGACTTAGTATGATTTATTTCACTTACTATTATTTTACCTGTTTTATCTAAATTTTGCTTGAGTAATAGGCTTACCTAGTCATCTAGACTAGGTGCCATCACGAGACCCAGTCGGAGGGAGAATTGGGTCGTGACAAGTTGGTATCAGAGCTCTAGGTTCATAGGAGTCACAACATCACAAGCCGGTTTAGTAGAGTCTCGCGGATCGGTGCGGAGACGTCTGTACTTATCTTCGAGAGGCTATGTAACTGTCAGGAAAGATCATACTTCTTGAAATCCCTTCTCGTGCTGATTACTACTACCAAAATTTTTAAAATCTATTATATTCTTTCTTACAGATGGTTTGCACTCGCACCGGACGTACCGATGATCATGTACCCGAGCCCCCAGCCAGAGCCACTAGAGGCAGGGGTCGGGGCAGGGGACGAGCACGTGGTGCAGCTCGAGCACCGGCTAGAGAAGTGACGAAGGATTCCCCAGCGGCTGCAGTTGGAGAGGCACTGAAGGTCCCTACTATTACTCCAGCCCTCCAGGAGACTTTGGCACAGTTCATGAGTGCTTTTAGTACTCTGTCGCAGGCGGGACTACTTCTGCTAGCCCCAGCTACATCTCAGGTCGGGGGAGGGGCACAGACTCCCACAGCCCGTTGTCATGACCCCAAATCCTAACAGGCCGTGATGTCTCCTATCGTATAACTAGGCTAGCCAACCATCACATTGCTACGCTTTTGTTCAATTAAAATAGTTCACAATTAAATAATAAGCAAGCAACCACATCATAATTTATAGAAATAAGTCTTAACGTCCCAATAATAGTCTAACAACCTCCCAAGAACTGGAGTCAATAGTTATGAGCATCTAAGAATAAATAAATCCAACTCTTCTAAAATTATAACATATGTCTCTGAATCAAATGCTAAACTAAATAAGGAAGGGATATGGAGAAGCTGTGGACGCTGAACAGCTACCTCGAAACCCCGTGAAATGCTGCTATCAACTACGTCAGCTACTACTGCGAACTAGTACCTGGATCTGTGCACAGAGGCACAGGGAGTCTTTATGAGTACGCCAACTCAGTAGTAATGAAAATAAATCACAGTCTGAGTAATATAAACACACAGAACATGTACACAATTCCACAAACCAGTAAAACACCAAGTCACCACGTAGTATTCATCAAATAATGAGTTCGAAATCAGTTTTCAGAAAAACCTTCGAAACAAGTGCAATATCAGTATATCTCAGTAAAATTCTCAGTAAAACCAGTGTGAAAACGAAGTAAATCATAGTTTGAAAACTCAGTAAAATCTTTCATAAAACTACCCCTCGAGCCAAAATCATTTATCGTAACCATTGCCTATCAGGCATCCTCACAATCACTCTGCCCATCAAGCATCCTCACAATTACTCTGCCCATCAAGCATCCTCACAGTCACTCTGCCCATCAGGCATCCTCACAATCACTCTGCACATCCTCACAATCACTCCTCATAAGCCCCGCGGGCATCACTCATTCGGTACCGACGCTCACTGGGGGTGTGTTACAGACTCCGGAGGGGCTCCTACAGCCCAAGCGCAATAATAAGCCACAGCATGGCATAATTCACACACAATATAGGCCCGCAGCCTCACTCATATCATATCATCCTCACAATATAGGCCAGCAGCCTCACTCAGTCAGACACTCTCAATTTTCCCATCAGGCCATAAATATACCGGGTTCTCAACCCAAAAACAGTATTTCATTTTCAAGAAGTAGTATCAAAATACTCTGAGTGTCAAAACAATTTCACAGAAAAGACTGAGTGAAAAATCATAACATAGCAGTGAGGAAAATAGTAAAAACATCCCCCAAGGGGTAAACAAATCGGCACTAGGCCCCAAACATGGCTTACAGCCCAAAATATATCATAATGTATAAATACTATTTAAGCAAAAGCTTAAAAATCGGTTTCGCAACTCAATGGTCGCCTAAATAGGAAGCATGTTCCAAAGTTTCCACCTTTTCATTTCAAAATCCGTGAAAGGGTGCATAGTC
>ML272186.1:0-50028 GCA_005239495.1 Nicotiana undulata | reverse complement strand
ACCCAAGTGTGTGTGCAAAGCCCTAGCTTCAAGACTTGTTCTTCTCTCTCAAAATTATATTTTCAAAGCCAAAGATATGCTAAAAGGTATGCCAAGATATGTAAAAATGGCTGCTAGGTCGAGTATATGAGAGTTGAGTTTGGAAAATGTGATTTTACACTCTTGTCCAGATCTGATCCCCGACTATCACACCTGCAGAAGACTCCTCGCAGGTGCGATTCCGCAGGAGCAGAAATATTCACGCAGGTGCGAGTTCTGAACTTTGGTCAATTTTCCGCAAGAGCGGACATCTGGTCGCACCTGCGGTTCTGCAGGTGCGTGAATTTTACTCGCAGGAGCGAGTTTAGGCTGGTCTGACTTTCCATCGCAAGTGCGGACATATGGTCGCACCTGCGATTCCGCAGGTGCGTAAAAATCACCGCAGGTGCGAGTTCTGTGTGACTGAGCTGGCTTCGCAGGGGCGATCAATCCTTCGCAAGTGCGAGGTCGCACCTGTGACCTAGAATCTACAGGTGCGGAATCACTGAAGCATTTCATGCACTCTTTCACCAATTTTTGTCCAACTTTCATTCCAATTCAACACCAACCTTCATAGCATCATTTCCCTGAAAATTGAGCAATTATACACTTAATAACTACCTCAAGTTATCATTTAACAATACAAAATCTAATGATAAGAGGCTAAAATGAGTGGTAAAATCACCACTCATCAGGCACCAGCCCGAGGTAGGGGACGAGGGCGTCCCAAAGCTGTTCCATTAGCACCCCCAGCGGATCCGGCAGAGGATCCTATTACTGGGGAGCAGGGCGAGGTGCCCCCATCATATCATGCTCTAATGGACTTTATGACTGCGCCAGGCTTCCAGGAGGTCATGAGCCGTATGATGCGGTTCATGGATACTATGACTCAGGCTGGTTTATTTCCAGCGGATCTTGCCACATCTCAGGCGGGAGGGGAAGTCCAGACCCTTACTACCCAGGCCGCAAGACATGCAACAACAGTATATCAGACCCCGGGTACACTGCCCGTGGGTGGAGCCCAGCCTGTAGCAGCAGCAACTGAGCTCAGACCAACTGCGGACGACGATCCGCAGAAGTTATTGGATAGATGAACGAGATTGCACCCTCCTGTCTTCGGAGGTGAGCGTGGCGAGGATGACCAGGACTTTATTGATAGGTGCAGGGACAAACTGCACAACATGAGGATATTGGAGTCCCATGGAGTTGGCTTCACTATCTTCCAGTTAGAGGGCAGGGCCCGCAGGTGGTGGCAGTCCTATATCCTTGGTAGACCGGTAGGCTCCCCTTCCATCACTTGGGATCAGTTCACTCAGTTGTTCCTGGACAGATATATTCCACCCTCCGAGAGGGAAGAGCTACGGTATCAGTTTGAGCAGCTGGAGTAGGGACAGATGTCTGTGACATACTACAAGGCCAGGTTTTCTGAGTTGTCTCATCATGCCCTTATGATACTTCCTATTAATGCTGAGAGAGTGCGAAGATTTGTAGCTGGGCTGCACTTAGGTATTAGGGCCAACATGGCCCGAGAGGTGGAGATAGGGACTCCCTATCAGCTTGTGGTCGAGATAGCTCGCCGGATTTAGGGTTATCGATCAAGGGGCAGAGAGCAGAGTCAGCAGGATAAGAGAGCTAGATTTTCTGGAGATTTCAGAGGTGCCCCAGCCAGGGTAGAGGTTAGTTCGGTAGGGGCCAGCCTAGCATGCCTCCATATTCAGCTCCTCCACCACCTCCCCGTGGTGTTCCAGTGAGGACCTATTTCAGCGCCATGCCGGAGAGTTCTTACCGTCCACCAGCCATTCAG
The DNA here is from genome assembly GCA_005239495.1 of Nicotiana undulata. NCBI lineage: Eukaryota > Viridiplantae > Streptophyta > Magnoliopsida > Solanales > Solanaceae > Nicotiana > Nicotiana undulata. The sequence goes on along the minus strand of ML272186.1, from coordinate 48,206 downwards.
GATTCCTCCGGCGGGTATTTAGGTCATTAGGGGTCTTCTAGTCCTTACTTTGGTGCCATGCCAGAGAGTTCTCACCGTCCCCCATCTATCCAGGGTTCTTCATCTCCAGGGCAGCAGACTGTGGTACCGAGGGGATGTTATGAGTGCGGGGACCCAGGCCATATGAGGAGGACTTGTCCCAGGCTTCGGGGCAAGGCCGTTCAGCAGAGTTATCAGCCTACATTCTCAGCACCGGCGGTTCATCCACCTAGAGGTGGAGGACAGGCTGGTAGAGGTCGTCCCAAAGGTGGAGCCCAGGTAGGGGGAGCTCAACCAGCTCTTATTCATTCCAGCAGAGGTCAGTCATCCGGTACTCCAATCAGATTCTATGCTATTCCGGCCCGGTCAGATGCAGTTGCCTCAGATGTCGTGATCACAGGTACTATTTCAGTATGTGGTAGAGAGACATCAGTGTTATTTGATCCAGGATCCACTTATTCATATGTGTCAGCCTTATTTGCTTGTTTCCTCGATGTCCCTCGGGAGTCCTTGGGTACTCCTATTTATGTGTCCACTCCCTTGGGCGATTCTGTGGTGGTAGACCGGATTTATCGGTCTTGTATAATTACATTTTGTGGGTTTGATACTAAAGCGGACCTCCTATTGCTCGATATGGTTGACTTCGAGATTATCCTGGGCATGAATTGGCTATCTCCCTATCATGCCGTCCTAAATTGTCGTGCCAAGACAGTTACCCTAGCCATGCCCGAGTTGCCTAGGCTGGAGTGGAGAGGTTCCTCAGTTAGTGCAGCCAGTCGAGTTATTTCCTTCCTGAAGGCTCGACATATGGTCGAGAAGGGTTGTCTGGCCTATCTCGCTTATGTGCGGGACACCACCGCCGAGTCTCTGGCGATTGATTCAGTGCCACTGGTTCGAGAGTTTGCTGATGTATTTCCTTCAGACCTTCCAAACATGCCTCCAGATCGTGATATTGATTTCTGTATTGATTTAGCCCAGGCACCCAACCTATTTCCATTCCCCCGTACCGTATGGCTCCGAAAGAGTTGAAGGAGTTGAAGTAGCAGCTTGAGGAGTTGTTGGCTAAGGGGTTTATCAGGCCGAGTGTATCGCCGTGGGGTGCTCCAGTGCTATTTGTGAAGAAGAAGGATGGGTCTATGCAGATGTGTATTAACTACCGCCAGTTGAACAAGGTCACCATTAAGAATAAGTACCCATCGCCGCACATCGATGATTTGTTTGACCAGTTGCAGGGTGATCGAGTGTTTTCTAAGATCGACTTGAGATCGGGGTACCACCAGCTGAAGATTCAGGACTCGGATATTTCGAAGACTGCTTTCCGAGATACGACCATTATGAGTTCCTGGTGATGTCCTTTGGCTTGACTAATGCCCTAACAGCATTTATGGACTTGATGAACAGAGTGTTCAGGCCGTATATTGATTCCTTCGTCATTGTCTTTATTGACGACATTTTGATTTACTCACGTAGCCTGGGATAACACGAGCAGCATTTGAGAGTTGTGCTCCAGACTTTGCGAGAACAGAAGCTATATGCTAAGTTCTCCAAGTGTGAGTTCTGGTTGGATTTCGTGGCATTCTTGGGACATGTGGTATCCGGAGAGGGTATCAAGGTTGATCCTAAGAAGATTGAGGCAGTCCAGAGTTGTCCACGTCCTACTTCAGCTATAGAGATCAGGAGTTTCTTGGGCCTAGCATGCTATTATCGACGATTTGTGGAGGTCTTCTCATCCATTGCAGCCCCACTAACTAGATTGACTCAGAAGAATGCCCTGTTCTGATGGTCCGACGAGTGTGAGGCGAGCTTTCAGAAGCTCAAGACAACATTGACCTCAGCACCAGTTCTGGTATTGCCTTCCGGTTCTAGGATGTATACAGTATTTTGTGATGCTTCACGCATTGGTTTGGGATGTGTGTTGATGCACGAAGGAAGAGTTATTGCTTATGCTTCGCGCCAACTGAAGGTTCATGAGAAGAATTACCCTGTGCACGATCTGGAGTTGGCAGCGATCGTTCATGCTCTTAAGATTTGGAGGCACTACTTGTATGGGGTGTCTTGTGAGTTTTATACAGACCACCGCATCTTGCAGCACTTGTTCAAGCAGAGGGATCTTAATTTGAGGCAGCGCAGGTGGCTTGAGTTGTTGAAAGATTATGACATCACCATTCTTTATCATTCGGGCAAGGCTAATGTGGTAGCAGACGCCTTGAGCAGAAAGGCGGAGAGTATGGGTAGTTTGTCTTATATTGCAGCAGAGGAGAGACCTCTAGCCTTGGACATTCAGCCCTTGGCTAATCGCCTGCTGACATTGGACCTTTTGGAGCCCCGCCGAGTGCTTGCACATGTGGTTGCTTAGTCTTCGTTATTGGGAGAGATTAAGGCCCGACAGTGTGATGATCCATGCTTGGCAGAGCTACGGGACTCCAAGGAGGTTATTATGGGTGAGGATGGTGTTCTGAGACTTTAGGGCCATTTATGTGTTCCTAATGTTGATGGCCTGAGGGATAGGATTCTAGAGGAGGCACACAGTTCACGGTATTCTATTCATCCGGGTGCTACGAAGATGTATCGTAACTTGAAGCAGCATTTATGGTGGAGGCGGATGAAGAAGGACATAGTGGAGTATGTGGCTAGATGTCTTAATTGACAGCAGGTCAAGTATGAGCACCAGAGGCCAGGAGGCCTACTTCAGAAGATGCCCATTCTTGAGAGAAAGTGGGAGCGCATCACTATGGACTTCGTGGTTGGGTTGCCTCGGACTTTGCGGAAGGTTGACGCGGTTTGGGTCATTGTGGATAGGTTGACCAAATCGGCGCATTTTCAGTAGCTACTACTTATACTTCTGAGAGGCTAGCCCAGATCTACATTCGCGAGATAGTCCGGTTGCACGGTGTGCCCGTGTCCATTATATCTAATCGAGGTCCTCAGTTCACCTCGCACTTCTGGAGAGCATTGCATAGTGAGTTAGGCACCCAGATAGATCTCAGCACAACATTTCACCCTCAGACTGATGGTCAGTCAGAGCGGACAGTTCAAATATTGGAAGACATGCTCAGGGCATGTGTGATTGACTTCGGGGGTCAGTGGGACCAGTTCTTGCCTTTGGCTGAGTTTGCTTACAATAATAATTATCAGTCCAACATTGAGATGGCTCCATTTGAGGCCTTGTATGGCCGGCGATGTCGTTCTCCTATCGGGTGGTTTGAGCCTGGCGAGGCTAAGTTATATGGCACCGACCTGGTGAGGGATGCTTTGGAGAAAGTAAAGTTGATTCCGGAGAGGCTCCGCACAGCACAGTCTAGACAGAAGAGTTACGCAGATCAGAAGGCGCGTGACGTTTCATTTATGGAGGGAGACAAGGTCCTGTTGAAAGTCTCGCCGATGAAAGGTATTATGAGGTTCGGGAATAAGGGCAAGCTGAGCCCGAGGTTTATAGGTCCTTTTGAGGTGTTGAGGGGAGTTGGAGAGGTTGCTTATGAGCTTGCTTTACCTCCCAGTTTATCAAGAGTTCATCCGGTCTTTCATGTATCCACGCTCCGGAGGTACCACGCCGACTTCTCTCACGTGGTTGATTACCATTCAGTTGGATGAGAGGTTGGGCTACGAGGAGGAGCCAATTGCTATTATTGCTAGGCAGGATCGCCAGTTGAGGTCCAAGAGAGTTTTCACAATAAAGGTCCAGTGGAGGGTCCAACCAGTCGAGGAGGCGACTTAGGAGTCCGAGGAGGACTTGCGGAGCAAATATCCACACCTATTCAGCACTTCAGGTATGATTCTAGACCCGTTCGAGGATGAACGTTTTTTTAAGAGGTGGAGAATGTAACGACCCGACTGGTCGTTTTGCGTTCTAGGGCCCCGTTCCCCTAAATAAGACTTCCCGTATTTGCTTTTAATGATTTATGACCTGTGGGGACGGGTGGTTCGGTATTTGGAAGAGTTTGGAATGGTGTAGGAACACTTGGTTCCTTAAGGTTGGCTTTTAAGGCCAAGTTTGACTTCGGTCAATGTTTTGATTAAATGACCTCGGAATTGAGTTTTGACGGTTCCGGTAGCTTTGTATGATGATTTCGAACTTGGGAGTATATTCGCAACGGGTTTTGGATGACCCGGGAGCGTTTCGGCGCCATATAGTGAAATATGATTCCTTAAGTTCAAGAATTGAGGTTTGGAACGGGTTTTTGTGTTATCGAGGTCCGAACAGAATTTCGAGACCGAGAATAGTTCTGTTATGTAATTTATGACTTGCTTGCAAACTTTGGTGTCATTCCGAGTAGTATAGGTCGGTTCGGTGCATTGTTTTCGAATTCAAGAACTTAAAGTTCTTAAGTTTGAATCTAGGGGTTTTAAGGTGTGATTTTGCGTTTTAGCGTTGTTTTGGGTGTTCCTAAGGCTCAAGAAAGTCCGTATTACGATTTGGGACTTGTTGATATATTTGGACGGGGGCTCGGGTGGGCCCAGAGGCCGTTCGGGCATCAAGCGAGGCTAAAACATAGCAGCTATAACTGCTGGTGCACCAGATATGGTGTAAACGCACCTGCGGTTACCTAGTCGCAGGTGCGAGACCGCTTCTGCGGTCCTTGCCTCGCAGGTGCGGCTTCAGGTGAGGCTCCTCTTTTCTCGCAGGTGCAGATCAAATCCGCAGGAGCGGAGCTGCAGGTGCGGGCTCCTCTCCGCAGGTGCGAGCCCATACCCCCTTGTCCAATTTCGCAGGTGCGAGATTGTCCTCGGAGATGCGAGACCGCGCAGGTGCAAAAACCCTGTAGGTAGTGAGGTCTTTTAAAATACGGGAATGCATCATTTTTACACCAGTTCTTTCCTAGCCAAACGACCTAGCTACTGAAAGGTAAGTGATTCCTACCCTAATGTTAGTCTAATACATGAATCCCAAGGTAAATCAACCCCCTAATTAGTGTAAATCAAGGGTTTTGGTAGAAACCTAGGGCTTTATGAAATTTAGGGAATTTCCCACTAACTAGCTATGAAATCATACAAAAACAAAATCATATATTATTGATCCTTACGTTATGGGTAAGTGTTTCCTTCGAGGATTTCCGGAATCCGAGCATGTGGGCCTGAGGTGTATTTTGGGATTTTTTAAAGTAGGTTGAAATAACAACTTAATTAGGTAAATTTCATACTTTTGAGCATAGATTAATTTGTGTATACCATATTTGACTAGTTTCGAGTCCTTGGGAGACGAGTTTGGAGTTTCGGGCGCGTTCTTGACCCGGAAAGTAGGCTCGGCACGAGGTGAGTCTCCTTTCTAACCTTGTAAGAGGGAATTGTCCCCATAGGTGATTATAATAATTGCATGTTCTTATTTGCGGGGGATATGCACGCACGAAGTGACGAGAGTCCGTTCGTAGCTACTATTATGTTATGTTGGGTAGTTTTAGGACTCACAAGCATGCTTTTAATGTGCCTTAAATGTGACCCTAAATGTATTTTGAGTTGCTTAGTATCCTTGAATTGATATGAGAATATTTAGGAAGTTACATTCCAAATTTACAAATGCGTAAATTCTTGACTTCAAGTATAATCTATGTTAAATCCCTGAACTCTTGATAATTTTGTGTATGTATACGGGCACCCGCGTCGCATGTATGATCCGTGAGCGGGATAGCCCTATAATTATGTCAACCGCGTCGCATGTTCGATTCACGAGCGGGGTAATAGATGCATCTATGGTTTGATCCGTTCGACCCTCGGCAATGCACATTTATTTTCACGACGTATCGGTCGTACGCTTCGGCATACTATGTGCTATTTAATTGACTGGGAGTTTTGTGATACTTGTATAAATTGATTTATGTGAAAAGGAAATTTAGTAAATTATATGCTAGTGAAATTGACATGCAAAGGTAATTACAAATTTATACTTGATATTTCATGTATTTGTGATTACTACGACTGCGATTCCTGCCTAGCCTTCATTTAATTATATTGTTTTGACCCTAGTAAGTATCACGTCGACTTATCGTCACTACTTCTTCGAGATTAGACGGGATACTCACTGGGTACATACTTGTTAATGTACTCATGCTACGCTTCTGTACTTAATTTTACAGGTTCTGAGGCAGCTGCATCTGGGTATTCGTCCGGAGTTCGTCCTGACCTATAGCTGGTGTGGACTTCTCGGTTAGCTTCTTTCCTTGACGCTTTCTATGGAAGCACCTTGGAGTTCCTCTTTTCTTTTGCTATGTCTGTTTATACTTCATCAGACAGTAGGGCAGACTTGTATTTTCTTTTGGATACTCATTTCTATTAGATGCCCGTAGACTCGTGACGCGAGTTCCTGGCACTCCCACGTAGTGGACATTATATTATTTTGGGTTGTAATTATTGTTGGTGACTAATATGGGTATTTTCTATTTACGGTTGTTTAATTCACTTGTTTAATTCGTGTTTTAAGTTCTAAACTTTTGCAAGTAATGGAAAATGTTTGATAAATTAAAAAGGGATCACTAGCAAATTAAGGTTGGCTTGCCTGACATCGGAGTTGGGCGCCATCACGACCTAAATTTGGATTTGGGTCGTGACATTCGGCTCATACTTTATTGACTCTTAGAGTCATTTCTTCTTCTTTAGGGGATCTAGAGAGACACACTGTCATCTTTTCTTGCTCGTGACAATCATTTTTCTCCTTTTCTCATCATTCCATGCCTTTCATCATTGCGTTCTTTGAATCCCTTCAACTTTCACTTTCTTTTTGACATTGTTTTTTTGGATTTTCTTACTTTTCTTTGCCTTTCCTTTTCTTCAATTCCTTTTCTTCTTTGTACCTTTTATCACTTTCAAATTCCTCGTTTATCCCCCAAACTTATGCTTTTGCCAATTGTTTATCACGAGTGCTAAGAAAAGATTGGGTGCCAAGAGAGGGTCATTATAAAACGGATAAAGGCTTGTAGTGTGGCTATTGAATGAAAAAGGCTTAGGCTCAAAAGGGTTGACTAGGGATATCACATTGGTAGGCTACGAAATCTTTCGAGTTTCAAATTGGATCACGGAGAGCCTACAATCATTTCTCAAGTCGAGCTACACTTAGAATTTCGCCTAGACAAACATTTAGGGCAAGTTCTAGACTTATTGGCACGGAACTTGAACTTGCAATTCAATACCTCACCTCTCAAGCTGCTGGATTGTTAAAGAGAACAGAGTCGAGGGCCCACAACAACCTTAGCTAAGATTGAAGATCACAAATGGCTCAGGGAAATCACTCGATGATTGTTTTAGTCAACTCAAGAGTCTAAAGTCCACAACTAGAGCTATTCTTTGCCAATCAACTTGTTTCTAACCATAAGGTCAAAGGTAAATGTTTTAGTACCAAGTGAAGCCTGCTTGAGACACTTTTATTCATTACTAATTCATACCAAAAAAAAAAAACAGACTCAATCCCTTAAGAAGGTTGTCACGCCATCCATCGTTGGAAGAGCTACCTGGTTCACACAACATCCACCTTTGGAAAGAACCATGGCATTGATAAAACCAACGGCTTATTGTTCACACAAAACGTAAAAAAGAAGCTACTAAAGGAGATTATAAGTTATGCTACTAAGGAAAAACAACGAAAGAAGTTATGAAGTAAACTGCGGAAGGTAAACTAAATATGTACAAAATGGAGTAAAACGAATATATACATAATGGAAATGAATATACACATCGAAAGATAAAATTATATACATACAAAAGTGAAAATAAAGATAAAGAAAAATAGTATAATGGTTATTACATACCAAATGTCATCAAATCAAAATGGACCACCCCCAAATAAAAAAATAGCATTATCCTCAATGCTACTAATAAAATAAGAACAGGGAGAAGGGATAGAGAGTAAAGAGAACTCCCTATGTGGTCTCTGTCTGCATCGGGTCATGAACATGAGTAGGGTCCTCAGACTACATAGGCTCACAACACCCTCCGTGTCATCTAATTGGATCTCCAAATCCTGTGACTGGGGGACTACGGGGTTGCTGAGCATTTGAATCATCTCCTCAGTAGTGTGTGAAGTGACAGCCGGCTCCTCAGACTGGCCAGCTGCTGCCTCTGGTACCTCATGCTCTGCTGCATGTGCTGCTGGGGTTGTCTCCTCCATGAGCAGGTCCAGTAGGATATCTCCAGTAGAGGCAATCTTCTCTATCTCCTTGCTCAACTTCTCCACTGACTCCTTAGATGACTATGTCTTCCGCATCTTCTTCAACTACTTGCCAAATCCTTGATTACCTTACCATGTGCATCAAGAGTCTCTAGAATCTTCTTCTGGTCGTCCAGAATCATCTTCAAGGAGTCTTCCACTGATGGAGGTAACTGCAGTTGTGGTGGGGCTGAAGACCGTGCTTCCACTGCACTAGATATGTCAGTCAACTTTGTGGTAGTTGCATGCATCCAGTTGTTGAGATTGGATAATGACTGTGAAACCCGCGGTGCAGTCTGAGGGTAGATGGAAGATGAAGGAACTGATAGTGGCACTAATATAGATGGCCCGAGGATGGAGGAGCCATGGCTGCTGCTCCGGTAGAAGTACCGGCTGCTGTGGGAGGCTCGACAACTGATCCGGTGTCCACTACCCTTGGCTCTTCAGTCTAGCTAGTGGAGCTAGTGGCTTTACCCTTTGCTTTAGGGTTGTCCGCTCCCTGAAAATGATACCATGAGAAAGGATTTTTAGCCTTCACCTCCACATCAAAGTGCCTCTTCGCTACCCCTTGGTCTTGGAGATACTTAGTAATGAAGTTGGGGTAGGGATAAGATCTTTCTTCTTTGCCGACCACCTTGGAGATGCTGTAGGACATCAGGTTCACCACATTAATTGGATACCCCGCCATGATGGAAGCTACCGACACTGCCCGGGTGAGTGGAAAGACTTTTTCATGCTGGCATGGGTCCATGAAGCTACACATGGATGTTTGCCACCCTTTAGCTTCAAAGTTAAGGGTGACTCTAACTATTGGAAATCCAGTTGTGAGTCATGCTGGTGTTGTCCCTAGAATAGCTAGTATCTTAGCTAGCCATGGACTAGCTGCTTCATCCAAGGCTAGCTTCTCCAGGTACAACACTACCTCAACCTCTTCAAATCCGGCATATTCGTTCAGTGTACGACCATCAAACTTCATATTCAAATCCCGGACCTTCGTCACCTTGGTACCCTTTTTTATGTGGTCAACATTTGCATAAAAGTCCTTGACGAGGTATTCATTGGCATCCATCACTTTTCCGGTGAAATACTTCCATCCTTTTCTATCCTAAAATTGCTTTAGGACATTTGGATTGTGCGGAAGTAGGTCTCTGGTTATGAATTGTCGCTCAAGAGTCAGCGACCTTTGAGGCCACCATTCCCGAAACTTGGCATACACCTTCTCGCTCACAAATCTATCGGCCAACACCTCTGGTTACCTTGACCTAGTTAGGCCACCCATAATTGTGCCACCCCCTCTCTCATCATCGAGGACCTTATCATCATCATCATCATCTACATTTATTGGGGTATGTGTAGTGGAAGGTGCTGTAGCAGGGAGGGAATTTGGTTCCGATGCTTGACTACCTCCCTCTGAGCCATTAGACGAACCAGAGGAAAAGGTAGGTTCATTGAATAATCGGAATGGTCATGATTGTGCCCCCGTTGAGGTTGTACAGATTCCTCCTCAGAAGTCTCCCTAGATGGGAGGTATCCACTTGTGTCCGAGGAGTCCGGAGGAGTTCTAACGAGGGTAGTCTTTTTGCCCACTACCCTTTGGACTGATAATGGAAAGTTTTGCTTTCCTTTACCCCGGCCTCCGTAGCATTCTACCCTCCCTTTGGAAGTGTCACCTCTATCACGAGAACGCATCATTGTCTGCAACACACAAGTAGTGAAAGTCAGTTAGAACAGGGTTCAACATGTGTTAAAGAATTACATTTAAAAAGAAAATATGTGCTTCTCAGAACATGGCAGCGCATATCGCGCAAAAGTGAGTGCGGTCGCAGACTACCCATCGCGGACTGCACAAAAGAGCATGCGATCGCAAAGAGACTAGGCTCAGACTACTGGTTCTCTGAAGTTACTCAACTGTGAACCACACAAAAATGAGTGTGTCCGCGAAAACCCATCGCGAACCGCACAATTTTGAGTGCGTCCACGTATGCATTTTATTGGGTCTCTGAAGTTCAACAATGTGGACCGCACAATAGTGACTGCAGCCACGAAAGACTGCGGACCGCACAAAAGTGACTGCGGCCGCATAATCGAAGCAACTAAGAGTTCCTTGAAACTAGGGTATCACAGACATCACAATTTTGTACGCGACTGCATACCCTATCGCGGACCGCACAAAAGTGTGTGCAGCCGCGAAATTCAAATCAGTTTGGCACTTATGAGCGCCTAATACTAGGGTTTTCACTAATTGTACAAGATTTATGGCAAGTAAGCATGCAAAGCTACTAACCCTAGCCCCCATTATGCATTCAAACACTACCGATATGTTTCTAAGATAGGATTAAGCATCAATTTGACACATTTGACATGAACCTAACCCTAACTAAAAAAAAAAGAAAAAAAGAAAAGAAAAGAAAAAAGATAAAATTAAATCATTGAAAAGAACATACCAGTAGTGAAGAGTAATAGTAAATCAACACTTGATGAAAATGGGATGAGATTGAAAGCAAGAACAAGTGCAGAGTGCTTTAGGGTTGTTTGAGAAGTCAGAGTTCTTAAAGTGTGAATAGTTCTCAAAAGTCCTATTTATACTATGACCCCAAGTTACCCACCGACATACCTGAGTGCGGCCGCAATTTTGGTGCGGTCCACACTTTTTACCTCTTGTATCTTAGCAGCTGCTTCATTGACGAGGTCCGCAAAAAAATGGTTGCGGCCGCACAATTTGTGCGGACCGTGAAAGTTTGACTGCGGCCGCGAATCCTTAAGGGATTTTGATAGTCCAACTTCAGAGAGTTGTCATTTTCCACCTTCCAACTGCGCGACCACACACAAAATTGTGCGTCCGCGAAGTTCTTGTGCGGTCTGCATAATTTCTGACGCGGTCCGCAAAATTTCACCACTTAGCCAATTTTTCCTTGTCAATTTCCTGCACTGCACAACCAATTCCTACATACACTTCATAGCCAGTTAGTCCAAAACAAAGTCTAATTTAAGAAGAAAATCAAAAGAAATAAAAACACATGGGTTGCCTCCCAAGAAGCGCCTGATTGTACGTCGCGACAAGACGCATGTTACCATCACTCATTTGAAATGGATCAATGCCACAATGTGGCTATCATCAATCTTGCCAAGGTAGTGCTTCACCCGGTTCCCATTGACTCTAAAGATCTCACCGTTCTTGTTTTTCAAATCTAGAGCACCAAAAGGAGTCACATGTACCACTTCAAAAGGACCACTCAACTTTGATTTGAGCTTTCCCGGAAACATCCGTAACCGAGAGTTGAAAAGAAGAACAAGGTCACCTTCTTTGAATTATTTGTTCCAGATATACTTATCATGTAGGTACTTCATTTTGCCCTTATACAGGACGAACTGGAGTAAGCATGGAACCATAACTCATCAAGTTCATTTAATTGCTCTACCCGGAGATTGGCAGCTACATCCCATTCAAGGTTCAATTTCTTCAATGCCCACATGGCCTTGTGCTCTAATTCCATCGGTATATGACATGCTTTCCCAAATACCAACCGGTACGGAGACATACCAATTGGAGTCTTGTAAGCTGTTCTATTGGCCCATAAAGCATCATCAAGTTTCCATGACAAATCAGTTCGGTTTGCATTGACAGTCTTGGATAGAATGCTCTTGATCTCCCTGTTGGAGACCTCAACCTTTCCACTTTCCTGGGGGTGATAGGGGGTTGACACCTTATGAGTGACACCATACTTGGAGATTAAAATGTCAAAGGCTTTGTTGCAAAAATGAAAACCCTCGTCACTATTGATAGCCCTTGGGGTGCCGAACCTTGTGAATATGTTTTCTTCAAGAAAGCCACCACGCTCCGTGCCTCATTGTTGGGCAAAGCCACAACTTCAACCCATTTGGAAACGTAATCCACAACAACAAGAATATAGGTGTTCCCACATGAACTCACAAATGGTCACATAAAGTCGATGCCCCACATGTCAAAAATATCAATCTCGAGGATGGTAGTGAGAGGCATCTCATTCTTCTTGGAGATCCCACCGGTTCTTTGGAAATCATCACAACGCCTAACGAGCTCTCTAGCGTCTTTGTACAAGGTAAGCCAATAGAACCCACAACTTAGGACCTTTGTAGCAGTTCTCTCCCCACCATGGTGACCACCATAGGGCGAGGAATGGCAAGCTTCAAGAATACTCAATTGCTCTTCTTCAGGAACACATCTTCAGATAACACCATCAGTGCAAATTTTGAAAAGATATGGCTCGTCCCAATAATAATCCAAACAGTTCTGTTTGAGCTTCTTCCTTTGATTTGAAGAGAACTCATTTGGGACAATGTCAGCCACAAGAAAGTTGGCCACATCGGCAAACCAAGGCATCTCGGTCAAAGACATGGAAAGGAGTTGTTCATCCGAAAATGAGTCATTGATCTGAAGGCCATCATGGGGACTCCCCTCCTCTTCCAATTGGGACAAATGATCCGCCACTTGATTCTCACTCCCTTTGCGGTCTATGATTTTAAGATCAAACTCTTGTAGAAAAAGAACCCACCGCATCAACCTAGTCTTAGAGTCCTTTATACTTATCAAATAACGTAGTGCCGCGTGATCGGTGTGCACAATCACTTTGGTACCCATGAGGTATGGGTGAAACTTTTCCATGGCAAAGACAATTGGTAAGAGTTCTTTCTCGGTCACCGTATAGTTTACTTGGGCGTCGTTCATAGTCTTACTTGCGTAATAGACCGGGTGAAATATCTTGTTGATTCTTTGCCCCAATACCGCTCCTACCGCCACGTCGCTATCATCGCACATGAGCTCAAATGGTAAGATCCAATTGGGTGTGGTAATGATGGGAGTGGTAGTCAACCTATACTTGAGTAGCTCAAAAGCTTTCATACAATCATCATTAAACACAAACTTGGCATCTTTTTCCAACAACTTGCACAAGGGGTTCACCACTTTTGAGAAATCCTTGATGAACCGACGGTAAAACCCCGCGTGACCTAGAAAGCTCCTCACTACTTTGATGGAAGTAGGATGAGGGATTTTTGATATCACTTCAATATTTTATTTATCAACTTCAATACCATTCTTGGAGATCTTATGGCCGAGGAAAATGCCCTCCTCGACCATAAGTGGCACTTCTACTAATTAAGCACTAAGTTGGTCTCTTCACAACGGGCCAGTACTTTATCAAGATTATCCAAACATTCTTCAAAGGAATCCCCCACAACATAGAAATCATCCATGAACATCTCTAGGAAGTCCTCCACCATATCCGTGAATATTTCCATCATACACCGGTGAAAAGTAGCCGGTGCATTACACAAACCAAACGGCATCCTTGAGAATGAAAATGTTCCATACAGACAAGCGAATGTGGTTTTCTCTTGGTCTTCAGGTGCAATACGAATCTGGTTATATCCGCAATACCCATCCAAGAAGCAATAATAAGCACGTCCGGCAAGCATATCCAACATTTGATCAAGAAATGGCAACGGAAAATGATCTTTCTATAATCCATGCATACCCTCCAACCGGTGACAGTTCTTGTGGGGATCAACTTATTTCTATCATTTGTGATCACATTCATGCCCCTCCCTTTTTTGGGACACATTGTACTAGTGAAGTCCATGAACTATTCGAAATGGGGTAGATAACCCCTGCATCTAGCCACTTGATGATCTCTTTCTTGACTACCTCTTGCATGGACTAATTCAACCTTCTTTGGTGTTCCACGGAGGGTTTGGAATCCTTTTCCAATATGATTTTGTACATGCAAAAGGCGGGGCTTATACCCCGAATATCCGCCAATGTCCAACCTATTGCCTTCTTCCTCCTTTGGAGCACCGCAAGGGTGGAATCTACCTGCACGTTAGTTAAGCACGAGGAAAGAATAACAGGTAATGTGGAACAAGGACCTAAGAACTCATACCTAAGGTGTGAAGTCAAGGGATTTAACTCCAATGTGGGTGGCTCATCGATTGAGGGATTTGTTGGTGGAGTCTTCCGGTTCTCAAGTCCAAGGAAAGTTTTTGGGGCCCATATGTATAAGATCCCATTCCTTGCAAAGCATTTACACATTCTACCAAGCCTTCTTTCTCCTCATCTTGATTCAACAACACATCCAAAGGGTCTTCAACATTAATCATAGCACTTTTGTCATCAACAATTACTTCAGTTACAAGATCCACAAACGAACACACTTCATTGCTATTAGGCTGCCTCATTAACTTGCACACATGGAACACAACTTTTTCATCGCCTACCCGGAAGGTGAGCTCCCCAGCTTCCACATCAACTGTGGTCTTCCCTGTGCTAGGAAAGGTCTCCCCAATATGATAGACACCTCATAGTCAACCTCACAGTCAAATATCACAAAATCTGCGGGAAGTATGAACTTGTCGACCCGAACTAGCACATCATCAATTATCCCCAATGGACTCTTCATTGTCTGGTCCGCCATTTTCAACCTCATGGAAGTAGGTATTGATTTTCCAATACCCAATGTATTGAACACAGAATAGGGCATAAAATTAATGCTTGCCCCCAAATCACATAAAGCTTTGGCGAAATCGGCACTACCAATAGTGCATGGGATTGTAAAGGCACCGGGATCTTCTAGCTTTGGAGCCATGGAATGCACAATGGCACTCACTTGATGTGTCATTTTGATCATTTCACAATTCCTTGATCTCTTCTTTGTTACCAAGTCTGTCATGAACTTGGCGTATCCCGACATTTGCTCTAGGGCTTTAGCCAATGGCACATTTATGGACAAACTTTTCATCATATCAATGAATTTCTTGAATTGGTTCTCATTCTTCTTCTTTGTGAGCCTTTGAGGATATGGTGGAGGAGGCCTTGGCAAAGGAGCCTTGGCTTTGGGCACTACCGGATCTGGTATGTCTATCACTTGTTCCCTAGACGGGTTCACATCATCTTGTGTCTCCTCCACGTTTTCATCAATGTCTATCCTCACTTCATCATTCACACTCTCATCATTTGCTTGAACATCATTGCTTGGCTCATCATCATCTTGCACCAACACATCATCATTCACAATTTTTCTTGGATTGGAGGTTCTAGCTATTCCACCTCTACCACTTCTTGTAGTCACCGCCATAGCATGACCTGTATTTTTCCCACACTTCGGGTTTACTACCGTATCACTTGGTAGTTCCCCCTTAGGGCGAGTATTCAGAGCTTGAGAAATTTGGACAAGTTGGACTTCCAAGTTGCGGATAGAAGTAATGTGGGAGGCCAATTGGGCATCGGAGTCGGCATTTTTCTCCATCATTTATTTGAACATGTTCTCTATCCATCCCATCTCATAGTTTGAAGAACTAGAACCTTGTGACAAATATGGAGGCGGGTTGTTGATACATCAGGGGCCTTTGAAACCACGACCCCTGATTTCCTTGATTGTTGTTATTTCAACCCTCTTGATTGCTATTGCCTCCCCAATTACTATTATTATTGCCACCCCAATTGCTTTGGTTATTTCCTCCCTAATTGCCTTGATTACCCCAATTTTGATTGTTGTTCCCCCAATTGCTTTGATTGTTGTTGTTGCCACTATTCCAATTCCCTTGTTGTCCTTGGTTGCCCTAATTGTGATTGTTTCTCTGTGATCTTCATTGTTGTTGATTTGGAGCATTACTTCGTTGACCTTGGTAATTGTTCACATATTGAACCTCTTCACTTTGATCATCATTGGAATCGTCATGATTGTACCCACTACCACTTTGCTCAAATTGATCCGGATTGTTTTGAACTTGTTGACCTCTTTGTCTTCTCTTGTTAACCATCATGTTCACTCCTTCCATGGCATTCACTTGTTTTGTCCCCTGAACATGTTGAAGCTGAGCCTTGGCCAACTGATTCATGGTGGTTGTTAACTCCGCTATGGCTTGCCCATGATCATGAAGTTCCTTGTGAAGGTGGATAACATTAGGGTCACACTTAGGAACGTTGGCTCTACTTTGCCAAGCTAAAGAGGTATCCGCCATCTCATCTAATATTTCACATGCTTCACAGTACGGCGTGTTCATGAAGTTACCCTCGGCGAGGTGATTCACCACACACTGGTTAGTTGTGTTGATCCCCTTATAAAAGGTTTGCTGGATCATTGCCTCGGTCATATCGTTGTTGGGGAATTCTTTGACCATTGTGTGGTACCGTTCCCAAATTTCATGCAACGATTTATTTGGCTCCTGTTTAAAGGCTAGGATCTCATCTCTCAATGTTGCCATATGTCCCGGAGAAAATAACTTTTCTATGAACTTCTCGGCCAACTCATCCCAAGTGTGGATGGAATGGTTGGGTAACCTCTCAAGCCGGTCCAAAGCCTTCCCTCTAAGTGAAGATGGGAAAATCCTTAACCTCAAAGCGCCCTCGGATACATTCGTCTGCTTGCTCCCCAGCACGTGTCAACAAAACCTTTGGGATGATTATATGTGTTTTGATGTGGAGCTCCGGTGAAGAAACCCCTCTATTCCAACAGTGTAAGCAGGACATTGGTCATTTGAAAGTTGCCCGCCCGAATTCGGGGCGGGACTATTGCACTCGCATAGCCTTCATTGGGCAACACCCGGTATGCTGCCCTTGGAGGAGGTGGGTGAGGGTTTGGAATGTTGTCATGAGGCGGGCAGCCTCTTCTTTGTACTTGAGGTTCAAGATGAACCTCATCCACTTCATTGTCATCAACCTCCTCCCCCTGTGGAATATGTCTGAGGGCCTCGTTAAGAGCCATTTGGTACCAAAAAGCAATTGACACACAAAATTAGAAAAACAGAAGGAAAGAAAAACAAAACACACAACTACTTAGATATATATATCTAAGACCGTTTAACTCCCCGGCAAGGGCGCAAAAGATTGATCGGGTCCAAGCCTACACTAATATTGGGTAGCGAGGGTGGTCGATGAAGTTTTAACCCAACTAGGTCGGGATCGAATCCACATGGAGTTAATTTATTTGTAATTAGGTTTATATCTAAGTCTAGATGTGGGTTTTGTTCTTAATTACACTTCCACACATTCATGTTTGATTTCTACTTCTAACTTTACTCTATTGTATGCATTAATTGAAACTAAGTATAATATTTTTGTTGTTGTTTTTCAAGTGTTTAAAGAGACTAGGATAGTGACTTCTGCCTAGGTGGATATCTAACGGGTAGTAAAAATCTAGGGAAATCTTGATTAGTTGGGGTCGTAATATAGCTATCACACCCGGGTAATAACTCTATACCTCTCGGTAGTTTGAGTGATTTTGCCCAATTTGGCTTTCTAAGTCCAAATGGGTATTCATGTAAATCAAGTGATATTAGCTCAAGTAGGTTATTACTATCTCTAGGTTTAACCCTTTAATCGGGGTTATCAAGTTCTTGAGCTCACCCCAATTCCTTGTTAGCCTAGTTTTTCCTAGACTTAGGCCTCATTTGTTTGCACTTAATGGAGGTCTGAATCTTAATCATTCAGATCTAAGACATTAAGTGCGTTTGTTTTTAATGTCTGAATTTTAGTTATTCAGATCTTAATCATTAAGTGTGTTTATTTTTTTACTTCACAACCACTTAATGGGTCTGAATAGGTCTGTATGATTAAGATCTATGACATAGACTTAATTTCATTAAGATGCTATCATATATTCATTACTAATTGCCACCACCGCCTACCATTATCAATTACCACCATGCCACCACCACCATCATCCTCAATCATAGCCGCCACCATACATCGAACATCACCACCCACCATCCCCACCACTCCGACCACCATCATTCTCGCCCACAATCAACACTCATCCACCTCAACTACCACAACTAACCACCCCATCACCGTCAACAACCACAGCCGGCGCCGCCTATCATTATAACCTACCACCCACCCACCCACCACCTTCCTAAATCAGAACTACTACCACCACCCGCCATTATTAACTATCACCACCCACCACCACCATCCTCAATCATAATCGCCACCACTACCAATCACTACTAGCTACTAGCATGAACCACCATCATCAACCAAAACTACCACCAACCGCCGCCTGTAGTCGGCATTCACCCGTTAGCCATCACCACCAACAACTATCATATTTTAACAAACTATATACTTTATTGATAGAATATTAGATTAGTTAGTAATTCGATTGAATTTTATGTTTATTAATTTTCAAATAAAGATAAATTTTATACATTAAGATGTTAAAAATCAAACAGTCTTAATTATTTAGTATTCAGATCTTAATACACATCTTAATATATTCAGATATGTATTCAGATTCAGATATCTTAATCTTAATACACATCTTGATATTCAGATATGTATTCAGATTCAGATATCTTAATCTTAATACACATCTTGATATTCAGATATGTATTCAGATTCAGACGTCTTAATCTTAAAAAAACAAATGAGGCCTTGGTCCCTCTTTCTCAAGTAGAGACTAAGTCATAAAGGCAAACAAGTATTTGCAACCACTAATTCTATAATTCTAGCAAGAACTAGGCTAAATATCACTAACACATACACATTCAAGCCCTAAAATCAAATAACCATTAAATGCCCACACTAGGGTGGGTCACAACCCTAGCTATAGGTCTATCTACTCATGGAAATAACATAAATTGAAGATGAAAAGAAGATAAAATTCATAATACTAGATTAAAAGATGAAAATCTAATGTTGAAAGATGAATCTAGTACAAATTGCCCAAAACGGAAGGTTCAGCCATCTCAGATGCTCCTACCATACATAATATAACCTAAAAATGACAAAAAGTTCTATTTATACTAAGCTGAAAATATCTGACAAAAATGCTCCTACGGAGTTTGAGCTGAGCTTCGCGGACCGCATAATTTCAATTGCGGCCGCACACTTCTGACGCGGACCTCATTTCTCTCTTTTTCTCATGTTGCAAGCTCTCTGAACCTCGGTCATCGCGGTCCGCGTAATTCCAATCGCGTCCGCACAGGTACTCTCGCGGCCGCACAATTCTAGAGCGGTCCGCGCTCATCTTTTTGCCCAAAAACACACTCTCTGAATATCCCCTTCGCGGACCGCATAATTGTTACCGCAACCGCATTATAGCTTTCGCGGCTGCACAATATTTGTGCGGTCCGCGCTTCAGAACTCTTTTCCCAGCCTTTGTTTTTGTTCAACTTTTGACTCCTTTGTGAGTTGATTATGGTTCCTTTGGATCGTTTTGAACAATTCACGCAAGCGAGCATATTTCATTAGTTTTCGGGAATACCTTGGAGTATTTTTGGCCTAAAACACAAGTAAAAGAGAGAAAATAATTGTCACGGCCCAAATTTCCCAACCTTAAGGATCGTGATGCGCCTAACACCATACTTGCTAGGCAAGCCAATATTAGATTTCGATTAACTACTTTGCATTAATTAATCATATAGACATAATAAAATAATCTAAAGTAAACTGAATCTAATGGTTTTCGATGAATAATTCCAAGGATAAAATAATAAACCAATAAATAAACCGAGCCACGAACTAATTAGATAAATAACTCTAAAACTACCCCAGGGTCTGGTGTCACAATTCACGAACTTCAAAAAAAATACTACAAAATGGGCTGAAAGGAATAATATAACTATTTTGAGAAAATATAAAACAGACTCTACGAACTAAGAGAAGACTCTCGGGATCTGCGAACGCCGGCAGATATACCTTGTGTCTCTGAAAAAATATGGATAGTTGCTCTAACAACCTCTACTGCTAGCCGGTACCTGGATTTGCACAAAAGAGTGCAGAGTGTAGTATCAGTACAACCGACCCCATGTACTGAGTAAGTGCCGAGCCTAACCTCGACGAAGTAGTGACGAGGCTATGGCGGGGCATTGACAATATAACCTGTGACAATAATATATGAAGCAAGAAGGAAATCTAAAACAAATAAATAATAACTGCAACAACAATTAAAATAACTCAGTCGCCTTTTCCATGTCTCAGCTATAACCAATTCTTACGAAATTTAAAAAATTTCCAAACTGTAACTTTAAATAAAAGTAGTGCAAAAATATGAAAAATTGTAAAATAAAATAGTAAGTTTTTAAATCTTTGCTTTCTTTGAAAAATCAGTAAAACATAAGTGTCCTCCCTTATTTCTCCTTGTTGCGGCGTGCAACCAACTCCCACCTATCCACCCTTATTTCTCCTCCCTAAATATATCACCCTTATTGCTCTTGTTGCGGCGTGCAACCCGCTCTCACCAGACATATCATATCAGTTTATTTATAAATTTTCACAACTCAGGCCAAGCCTTTCACAATATTTTTGTCTAACAATTATAAATAAGAAACTGTATTTTCTCATAAACTTCATCAATATCAACTCAAACCATGAAACCAACAAGAACATAAATATGTATCTCGTAAAACAATGTCAAACTGCTCAACCTTTATGTACCACAAAGAAACCAAGATAACAACCAATACTCTTCCAAAATAATTACAACAAGACTTAACAACAAAGTAACAAAGCCAAGTAGTCATAAAAACAATAATGACCCTAGAACAATTAAGACATGAATCAACTAAATTGGAAACGGGGAAGGGATCATGTTTAACAGACAATTTGGTGGTACATAGATACTCGTCACCTCACCTATACACCACACACATGCAAATTCACATAGAAAATAAGTTGGGGATTCCTATTCCCTCAAGTCAAGGTTAAACCAAGCACTTACCTCAACTTCGCAGGCCACTCACTGCTCAATTACAACTTTTCCTATAGAATCTTGTTCTAACTTGCTCGAATTTAATCATAATTAACTCAATATCATTAATTAAGGCTAAAGGAACTAACTTTATTGAAAATTATAATGTTTCCTAAGTTTTCTCAAAAAACGTAAAAACCCGACCCCGCGCTCGCTTGGTCTAAACTCGGGGTTCAGACCAAATTACGTTTACCCATTCACCCATGAACCCGAAGAAATAATTAGTTTCGAAATCCGACCTAAATTCGAGGTAAAGATTCGATTTTTACAAAATTCCCTAATTCTACCCATACCCTCAATTTTTAACATGAAAATTCTTAGTTTTTGATTTAAAAGTGATGAAAAACAATGAGTAATTGAAAGAGTAAAGTTTAGAATTGATTACCAACAACTTGGGGATGAACTTTGGTGGAGAAATTCGTCCCTAGGGCTGTGGGGTTTGAAAAATATGAAGAAGAAGAAGTCTTCCCGTTTTTAAAATATTTAAATATGCTTGGGCCAGCCTCTTATGCGTTCGTGACAGAAGGGTCGCGTTCGCGTAGGGCTCAGGCCTGATGGCCTATGCGTTCGCGTCCTTGGGCCTGCGTTCANAATGTTTAAATATGCTTGGACCAGCCTCTTATGCATTCACGACAGAAGGGCTGCGTTCGCGTAGGGCCCAGGCCTGATGGCCTATGCGTTCGCGTCCTTGTACCTGCGTTCACGGAGCTTTAGCTCCTCAGGCCTTCGCGTTCGCGGGAGATCCTGTGCGTTCGCATAGCACAAACGCAACCCCCTTCCCTCAGGCCCAGATACACTGGTGCGTTCGCATAGGGGGGGTGAGTTCGCATAGAACAAAAACGACCCCCAGCTATTTACATTGTGCGTTCGCGTGGAATGGGGTGCGAACGCAATGCACACAAGAGTTGTGCACCAGCAACAACAAAGACAACAGAAAGTTCAAGTGTAAAAAGATCTCGTAGCCTATCTGAAACTCACCTGAGCCCTCGGGGCTCTAAACAAAACATGCACGCAAGTTTAAAAACATCATACGGACTTGCTCGTGCGATCAAATCATGAAAATAACATGCAAAACTATGAACTAAACCTCAAAACTCATCATTTTCCTCAAGAACACTTTAAGTTCATTATTTCTCAACCGGATGTCCGAATCACGTCAAATAAACTCCGTTTTCACCAAATTTCACAATTAACCTTTAAATACTATAACCAATCTGTACCGGGCTCCGGAACCAACATACGGGCCCGATACCAATGGTTTCTAACATTAATTCCTTTCTTTATTTTACTAATATTTCAGCAAAATAGTTTCTTTCAAAAATTGATTTCTAAGGCCTGGGACCTCGGAATTCATTCCTGGACGTACGCCTAAGTCCCATATTTTATTGCGGACCTCCCGGGATCGTCGGAACACAAATCCAGATCCGTTTACTCAAAATGTTGACCGAAGTCAACTATAATCAAATCTTAACTTTAGAAATTACTATTTCTCATATTTTCACATAAAAGCTTTTCGGTTTCACGCCCAGACTGCGCACGCAAATCAAGATATTTTAAATTAATCTTTTTAGGGCTATTAAGTCTAGAACGGAGTCTAAATTCATAAAAGGACCCCTTGGGTCATCACAATCTCCACCTCTAAAACAAACGTTCGTCCTCGAACGGACGTAGAAAATTACCTGAATTGGCGAACTAGTGTGGATATCTACTCTGCATGTCCGACTCGGACTCCCAAGTAGCTGCCTCAACGGGCCGGCCTCTCCACTGCACCCTAACTGAAGGATAACTCTTTGACTTCAACTAACGAACCTGCCGGTCTAAAATGGATACCGGCTCCTCCTCATAAGTCAAGTCCTTGTCCAACTGGACAGAGCTGAAATCTAACACGTGGGACGGGTCACCGTGATATTTTCGGAGCATAGACATGTGGAATACTGGATGAACTGAGGATAACCCTGGAGGAAGCACAAGTTTATAAGCTACCTCCCCCACTCTATCAAGAATCTACGACCCGATATACCTAGGACTCAACTTGCCCTTCTTCCCAAATCTCATAACACCCTTCATGGGCAATACACGAAGCAATACTCTTTCTCCAACCATGAATGCCACATCACGAACCTCATCAGAAATGATAGACACGGGCACACCATAAAGGCGAACAATCTCCCGGATATATAACTCAGCCAACCGCTCCGAAGTATAAGTACTTGCCACAGGAATGAAATATGCTGATTTAGTCAGCCTATCCACAATAACCCAAACTGCGTCAAATTTCTTCTGAGTCCGCGGGAGTCCAACAACGAAGTCCATAGTGATACGCTCCCACTTCCACTCAGGAATCTCTATCTGCTGAAGAAAACCACCAGTTCTCTGATGCTCATACTTTACCTGCTGACAATTTAAGCAACGAGACACATACACAACAATGTCCTTTTTCATCCTTCTCCACCAATAATGCTGCCTCAAATCTTGGTACATTTTGGCTGCCCCTGGGTGAATCGAATACTTACAACTGTGAGCCTCCTCAAGGATCAACTCACGAAGGCCATCAACATTAGGCACACATATACGACCCTACATCCTCAAAACACCATCATCTCCAACTGTAACCTTCTTGGCACCACCGCGCTGAACTGTGTCCCTAAGAACTATCAAATACGGGTCATCATCCTGTCGCTCCCGGATACGCTCAATTAGAGAAGACCGAGTGACTGTACAAGCTAGAACACTAATGGGAGAAATATCCAACCTCACGAATTGATTAGCCAACGTCTGAATGTCTGAAGCTAATGGTCTCTCACCGACTGGAATATACGTAAGGCTTCCCATACTCACCGCTTTTCTACTCAATGCATCGACCACCACGTTGACCTTCCCTGGATGATATAATATGGTGACATCATAATCTTTTAGTAACTCTAACCATCTCTGATGCCTCAAATTTACATCTTTCTGCTTGAATAAGTACTGAAGACTGCGATGGTCAGTAAAAACCTCACACGGCACGCCATAAAGATAGTGCCTCCAAATTTTCAATGCATGAACAATGGCTGCCAACTCTAAGTCATGAACAAGGTAATTCTTCTCATGGACTTTTAGATGTCGAGACGCATATGCAATCACCCTGCCATCCTACATCAACACTGCTCCAAGGCCAACTCGGGAAGCATCATAATACATCGTGAAAGAACCCGAACCTGATGGTAACAACAACACTGGTGCTGAAGTCAAGGCTGTCTTGAGCTTCTGAAAGCTCACCTCACACTCATTTGACCATTTAAATGGGGCACCTTTCTGAGTCAATTTAGTCACTGGGGATGCTATGGATGAGAACCCCTCCACAAAACGACGGTAGTAACCCGCCAAACCCAGGCAACTCCTGATCTCTATGGTTGTAGTGGGTCTAGGCCAGTTCTTGACTGCCTCAATTTTCTTAGGATCAACCTGAATACCCTCAGTTGATACGATATGACCCAAGAAGGCTACTGAATCCAACCAGAACTCACATTCTGAAAACTTGGCATACAATTGATTATCCCTCAAAGTCTGGAGTGCTATACGGAGTGCTGCTCATGCTCTTCCCGACTGAGGGAGTATATAAGAATGTCAACAATGAACACGATCACGAAAGATTCCAGATGGGGCTTGAAATCTCAATTCATCAAGTCCATAAAGGTTGCTGGAGCATTAGTCAGCCCAAAAGACATAAACAAAAATTCATAATGCCCATACCTCGTCCGAAAGGCTGCCTTAGGAACATCGGACGCCCTAATCTTCAGTAGATGATATCCCCACCTCATTTCAATTTTCAAAAATATCCTAGCACCCTGAAGCTGATCAAATAGGTCATCAATTCTCGGCAACGGATACTTATTCTTGATAGTAACTTTATTCAGCTGCCGGTAATCTATACACATCCTCATCGACCCATCTTTCTTCTTTACAAACAAACTAGTGCACCCCAAGGCGAGACACTAGGTCTGATGAAACCCTTATCTAGCAAATCTTGCAACTGCTGTTTTAACTCTTTCCATTCTGGTGGGGCCATCCGATATGGAGGAATGGAAATGGGCTGAGTGCCCGGAGCCACATCAATACAGAAATCAATATTCCTGTTGGGTGGCATCCCTGACAGGTTTGCAGGAAATACCTCGGGAAACTCACGAACTATAGGAACTGACTCTATGGAATAAACCTCGGCATCGGAATCACGAATATGTGCCAAATAATCCAAACACCCCTTCTCCACCATGCGAAGAGCCTTGGCATATGAAATCACCCGGTTGGGGAAATGACCAGGAGTCCCTTTCCATTCTAATCGAGGCAACCCCGACAATGCTAAAGTAATTGTCTTGGCGTGACAGTCCAAAATGGCATTATAGGGCGACAACCAATCCCTGCCCAATATAACATCAAAATCAACCATGTCTAGAAGCAAACGATTCACACTAGTTTCAAGACCTTCAATGACTACCACGCACGAACGATACACACGATCTACTACAATAGCATCCCCCACCGGTGTAGACACATAAACAGAAACACTCAAGGAGTCACGGGGCAACACCAAATACGGGGAAAAATAGGATGAAACATAAGAATAAGTAGACCCCATATAGTCAGGGTTGGGCCCCGCCACCCTAAACCACACCTCTGGGAGGACCTCTACCTCTAGCGGGTTGACCTCCACCTCTAGCTATCTGTCCTCCACCTCTAACATTCTAGCCTCTACCTCTAACTACCTGACCCCTACCCCTTACTGGTTGGGCAGGTGGTGCTGCAGCTGGTGTCGGAACTATGGCACAAGAACCCTAGTACTGATGCTGATTACCCAGAAACTTCGGACAAGCTCTCCGAATATGCCCATATTCACCATACTCAAAACATCCCTCTTGATATGAGGACTGACCCTGACGAGCCGGCTGACCACGATAATAACTCTGCGAAGGAGGTGCTCTGATAGGGGCTGAAGGAGCACTGTAGACTAGCTGAGCGGAAGGAGGCATATAAGAACCACGACCTCCTAAAGTACCATGTGAAGCCTGTAGTGCTGAATGGAATGGCCTGGAAGAATGGCCTCTGCTAAATGAAGTCCCGCATCCAAATGAGGCACCACCGAAACCACCAGAATGGCGAGGTCTCTTGTCTGACCCCTCACCTCCCATCCCGAGAATCGACTCAACCCTCCTAGCTACATTAGTTGCGTCCTGAAAAGAAATCTCAGTCCCTGTCTCCTTGGCCATCTGCAACCTGATGGGCTGAGCAAGGCCCTCAATAAACCGTCTGACCCTCTCTCTCTCTGTGGGAAACAAGAGAATAGCATGTCCAGCCAAATCCACGAAACGAGTCTCATACTGGGTCACGGTCATGCTGCCCTGCTGAAGTCGCTTAAACTGACGACGCTCATCCTCTCGAGTAGTAATAGGCAAAAACTTCTCCATAAAGACATGAGAGAAATGATCCCAAGTCAAGGCAGGTGATCCAATTGGCCTAGTCAACAAGTAGTCCCTCCACCATTTCTTGGCTGAACCAGTCATCTGAAAAGTAGCAAAATCAAACCCATTGGTCTTCAAAATACCTATATTACGCAACACCTCATGACAACTATCCAGATATTCCTGAGGGTCCTCTGAAGTAGCACCACTGAAGTGAACAGGAAATAACTTAATGAACCTGTCCAATCTCTATAAAGCATCGGTAGACATAGTTGCCCCATCAACAGGCGGCGCTGGAGCAACTGGCTGAATTACCCCAACTGGATTGGCTGTTGGGGTCTGAACCTGAGGAGTAGTCTGAACTGGAGTGTGGGTAGAAGGAGTCTGGACCCCTCCTCCAGCCTGAGATACAGTTGCTGCAACCGGGAATGTCCCAGTCTAGGCCACACTCTCCATAAGACCCACTAAACGGACTAAAGCATCCTGAAGAACCGAGGTGGCAATAAACCCCTCGGAGACCTTAGTTGGTCCCGCTGGAATGGTCTGAGCTGGAACCCCCTCATTAATCTCGATATGAGGTTCCACAGCTGGGGTTGCTGCCTGAGCAATGGGCTGAGTTTTCCCCTGCCTCGACCCCTGGCGCGGCCTCGACCTCGGCCCCTAATAGGATCTGCTGCTACTGGAGGACCGAAATGTTGGTCAGCGGAAGAGGAAGCACGTGTTATCACCATCTGCGAGAGAATAGAAGAATCCAATCAGTATTTGAGATACAAGAATCGCACGATAGAATAGAAATAAAAATGGAGTTGTTTCCTAACTCAATAGCCTCTGAGAGATAAGTACATACGTCTCTGTACCGATCTTTTGGACTCTACTAAGCTTGTTCGTGAATTGTGAAACCTAAGCAACCTAGAGCTTTGATACCAACTTGTCACGACCCAAATTTTCCAACCTTAAGGATCGTGATGGCGCCTAACATCATACTTGCTAGGCAAGCCAATATTAGAGTTCGATTAACTACATTGCATTAATTAATCATTTAGACATAATAAAATAATCTAAATTAAACTGAATCTTATGGTTTTTGATGAATAAATCCAAGGATAAAATAATAAACCAATAAATAAACCGAGCCACGAACTAATTAGATAAATAACTCTAAAACTACCCCAGGGTCTGGTGTCACAATTCACGAACTACTAAAAAAATACTACAAATAATGGGCTGAAAGGAATAATATAACTGTTTCGAGAAAATATAAAACAACCTCTACGAACTAAGAGAAGACTCTCAGGATCTGCGAACGCCGGCAGATATACTTCGTGTCTCAGAAAAAAATGGATAGCTGCTCTAACAACCTCTACTGCTAGCCGGTACCTGGATCTGAACAAAAGAGTGCAGAGTGTAGTATCAGTACAACCGACCCCATGTACTGAGTAAGTGTCGAGCCTAACCTCGACGAAGTAGTGACGAGACTATGGCGGGACATTGACAATATAACCTGTGACAATAATATATGAAGCAAGAAGGAAATCTAAAACAAATAAATAATAACTGCAACAACAATTAAAATAACTCAGTCGCCTTTTTCAGGTCTCGGCTATAACCAATTCTCACGAAATTTCAAAAATTTCCAAACTTTAACTTTAAATAAAAGTAGTGCAAAAATATGAAAAATTGTAAAATAAATTGCTTTTCAAATCTTTGTTTTCTTTAAAAAATCAGTAAACCATAAGTGTCCTCCCTTATTGCTCCTTGTTGCGGCGTGCAACCCGCTCCCACCAGACATATCATATCAGTTTATTTATAAATTTTCACAACTCAGGCCAAGCCTTTCACAATATTTTTGCCTCAACAATTATATATAAGAAACTATATTTTCTCATAAACTTCATCAATATCATCTCAACCATGAAACCAACAGGAACATAAATATGTAACTCGTAAAACACTGCCACACTACTCAACATTTATGTACCACAAAGAAACCAAGATAACAACCAATACTCTTCCAAAACAATTACAACAAGACTTAACAACAAAGTAACAAAGCCAAGTAGTCATATAAACAATAATGACCCTAGAACAATTAAGACATGAATCAATTAAATTGGAAACGAGGAAGGGATCATGTTTAAACAACAATTTGGTGGTGCATAGATACTCGTCACCTCACCTATACAACACACATATGAAAATTCACATAGCAAATAAGTTGGGGATTCCTATTCCCTCAAGTCAAGGTTAAACCAAGCACTTACCTCAACTTCGCAGGCCACTCACTGCTCAATTACAACTTTTCCTCTAGAATCTTGTTCTAACTTGCTCGAATCTAAACATAATTAACTCAATATCATTAATTAAGGCTAAAGGAACTAATTTATTGAAAATTATAATGTTTCCTAAGTTTTCTCAAAAAAAAGGGAAAAACCCGACCCGGGCCCGCTTGGTCTAAACTCGGGGTTCGGACCAAATCACATTTACCCATTCACCCACGAACCCGAATATACAGTTAGTTTCGAAATCCGACCTCAATTCGAGGTAAAGATTAGATTTTTACAAAATTCCCTAATTCTACCCAAACCCTCAATTTTTAGCATGAAAATTCTTAGTTTTTTATTTAAAAGTGATGAAAAACAACGAGTAATTGAAAGAGTAAAGTTTAGAATTGATTACCAACAACTTGGGGATGAATTTTGGTGAAGCAATTCGTCCCTAGGGATGTGGGGCTCGAAAAATATGAAGAAGAAGAAGTCTGCCCGTTTTTAAAATGTTTAAATATGCTTGGACCAGCCTCTTATGCATTCACGACAGAAGGGCTGCGTTCGCGTAGGGCCCAGGCCTGATGGCCTATGCGTTCGCGTCCTTGTACCTGCGTTCGCGGAGCTTTAGCTCCTCAGGCCTTCGCGTTCGCGGGAGATCCTGTGCGTTCGCATAGCACAAACGCAACCCCCTTCCCTCAGGCCCAGATACACTGGTGCGTTCGCATAGGGGGGGTGAGTTCGCATAGAACAAAAACGACCCCCAGCTATTTACATTGTGCGTTCGCGTGGAATGGGGTGCGAACGCAATGCACACAAGAGTTGTGCACCAGCAACAACAAAGACAACAGAAAGTTCAAGTGTAAAAAGATCTCGTAGCCTATCTGAAACTCACCTGAGCCCTCGGGGCTCTAAACAAAACATGCACGCAAGTTTAAAAACATCATACGGACTTGCTCGTGCGATCAAATCATGAAAATAACATGCAAAACTATGAATTAAACCTCAAAACTCATCATTTTCCTCAAGAACACTTTAAGTTTATTATTTCTCAACTGGATGTCCGAATCACGTCAAATAAACTCCGTTTTTCACAAATTTCACTGTTAACCTTTAAATACTATAACCAATCTGTACCGAGCTTTGGAACCAAAATAGGGTCTCGATACCAATGGTTTCAAACATTAATTCCTTTCTTTATTTCATTAATATTTCAGCAAAATAATTTCTTTCAAAAATTAATTTCTAAGGCTTGGGACCTCGGAATTCATTTCCGGGCATAGGCCCAAGTCCCATATTTTACTGCGAACCTGTCGGGATCGTCGGAATACAAATACGGGTTTGTTTACTCAAAATATTGACCGAAGACAACTATAATCAAATCTTAACTCTAGAAATTACTATTTCTCAAAGTTTTACATAAAAATTTCTGGTTTCACGCCCGGATTGCGCACGCAAATTGAGATATTTAAAATTAATCATTTTAGGGTTATTAAGCCTAGAATGGAGTATAAATTCATAAAAGCACCCCTTGGGTCATCACAATAATAGGTTAAAATACCTACTTATCAACTGGCACTCTCCGAACCCCTGGAGGTGTTATGTGGTGATGATGATGGCTCGTCCCTAAGATGATATCTCCTCGGTGGCCATGATTGGACGACCGACTACTCATGTACTAAGGTTGAGTTGCCCTCAAAGGCGTCCCTAGACGAGACATAAGAACTGGTCTCCGAGAGGTCTTTAACTCTCCCTCTGCCGACGAATGTCTTCTTTCTGCTTTCAAGTTGTTAGGCACTAGGCAAGGGTCTTATCCCTCGTCCCCGGGAAAGTCACCCCTTCCTTTTGAAGTGTCACCTCGTCCTCTAGATCGAACGATGTTCTGTACCAAGCAAAGGTGATTGTAAGTTGCAATTCAAGTTCAGACACAAAAAGAATGCAAGGACACATTGGATATTACAGTGAAAACCATAGCAGAAACATGCTTGCAGGGTAGGGAATTACGGTCCGCAGAATTATCATTACGGCACCAGAATGGGCATTGTGGACCGCACAATTTTCCTTTGTGGCCGGAGAAACAGATTGCAACCCGCATATTTCTCTCTCTGGCCGCAGTCAGATGTCACCAATATGTCAACTCTCTGATGACAGGGAATTGGCTGTTTTGCAGCCGCAACAAGCTTTCTGCGGTCCGCAAAATTTTCTTTGCCATCGCACTTGAGAGTCACCAAAATTACAACTCTCTGATCACAGGGATTAAGCTGTTCTGCGGTAGCAATGGGATTTCTGCAGTTCGTACATTTTTCATTGTTGCCGCAGAACCATGCCTTACTATACTGCCCTAATCTTTAACTTCTGCGGACCGCAACTGCAGATTCTAACAATTACGAGCAGATGGAACTTTTTCACCTAAGGCTTGAAAGTTTTTCACAATATTGACATGGAAACAAAATCTAAGAATGAAAATCAATTTACCCGTTCCTCTTAGAGCATTTATCAATCTACCCACTACATATTCACCCTACGTTGTTGTTCAAATAGATTCACAGACAAATGGTCTAATTTTTCACAGAAAAAAATAAAAATTAAAAGAAATTAATCAAGATGATGATGCATACCAGATATGAATGAGTGCAAGAGATGAGTGATCAATTAAAATATTGATAAATCTAGTTGAGTGACCTTCTGAGTACTATACACATAGTTAAGTGGCTTTATTGTTATAGACGAAAGAAAAATAACTTTAGTAGATAATTTCGGCTAGTTGAGTGACCATATATATATATATAAAGGAGGGATTTGACAAGATGATGTGACATCTCTTATATTATAGGAATCTATATATCTTTTTTTTTTTTTTTGACTTTTTACTTTCAATTTAACTATTTATGTTAATTTAAAAAATATATATCCATAACTCACACATCTTCATTCATAGTTACTTTTCAAGTTAATAACCCTCAATTATTTAATTTGTTATAAATTGTATTTTGGGTTGTGACTTTTGGAATCCGTAACCCCTATTTGTTTAGTGTGTTATGAATTGCATCTTTTCTTCTTTTTTTTACTCACTTAGCATCAACTCTACATCACACTTCAGTTCTATTGTTGTTGATGAATAAATAAGTTCTTCTCCTCTGTTACTAATTTTTGGGTATGTTTCACTCTCCTTTCCAATTTTTATTTTTTGTTGCTTGGGTTTTCTTTACTGAGTTGCTTTGTGCATATGAAAAATATTCGAGTACTAAATAGAATTTACAATAGAGAGTAGCGGAATCAAAAGTTGTGTGTGTGGAAAAAAGAAATTGGTCCTACAAGGCCAATATGCCAGCAACAGTTTTATTGCCTCAACATCAACTTCTAACACCCTATCAATGTGGCCAACTTTATATTTCCAATTTTTTGTTTTATTAACAGAGAGGTAGTTCTCACTTTGTGATTACTTGGTTCGTAGTTATTTTGAATTTTTCAATTCTTTAATTTTTAACATTTTGCTTATGGGTTGTGATGTTTTTTTTTGTTTTTTTCATCTTCATTTCTTTTGTGCCAGTAGATGCACTCAGAGATAGATCCGAGACTAACAAATATGCGGTTTATTTTTATTACACCTTCCTCTGTATTTCTTTCCTTTTTTTTCCAATTAAAAATTTGATCTTTATGCTTATTAGTATTAGTATGTTAGTTTTACTTTTAGATTCGTATTGTCAATGTCATTGCCTAATCTAACTGTAGAATCTAATGTTAACGCCTTTATTTTACATGTATAAATAGTTTTTTCTTTTATATTTTTTCCTTTAAATATACAAATTTATACTTGTATATTGTCTCTACTTTTCTTTTTTTCCTTTAAATTGTTGCATTAAGGTATTTTTTGGAGGGAAGTACTAATTATATGCCAATGATATGGATAATCATTAATGAATTGCCTCACAAATATACGTGTACCGGTAAATGCATAAACAAACGCAATAATGTGCTTATATATGTTGTTGTGTCATATGAATGATTAGAAACTTAAATACTTTCCTACCCATGATTTTGTCGATTTACAAGATCGATTCTTCCGTCTAAAGACACAATTATCTTACCATTTATTTTAATGGTTGTTTGATATTTGGTAGCTTTTACTTTGGTAATTTTTCGCAAAAGAAAAAGGTGAATATTTTTATCATGCAGGAGAAATAAATAAATGAATATAGGAATAGTATACGTGAGAGAATAAGACAGTGTTAGGAAATGATTCATTTGTTTGTTGCAAATTTAGAAAACTTAAAAAGATGTTACTATGTGTTAATGAAATATGATAATGATGTATGAAAATTTGCTATAAATCAGTAGATGGTTAAAAATATATAGAAGGACCACAAGGTGGTGTAACATCTCTCTTAAAAGAAACAATTTCTGTTTCTTTTTTCTCCCTCTTTCAAGACACCTCTAGCATTAATACGAAAAGTAAAAATTTCTTTCAATGGAAATATGCATTTTGTGAATCATTTAATAGAGTGGTATTGTATTTCATTTCTATCAATTAATGAATAGTTCAAATCATATTATATTTAATTATAAAAAAAAATCAGAATCAATTACAAAAAAATTAAAGAGTACGTCAATTAATAGTATTTTCGTGAAAAGAAAAAAGGAATAGTGCAATAATTACTATCACTAACACCTATATGAGCATATAAAATTTCTCATGTTAAGAAATTTATCGAGGCAATCTATGCAATGTCAATCGTCCTTGACATGATGAACGCAAATTTTCTATTTAAGGGTTTAATGAAATTAATATTAGTTTTTTCTCTTTTATAGTCTAAAGAAAGCTTAGTGGCGGATAGGTTTTTATTGTCATATTTTCAAGTCTAAATGTTTGACTTTAGTAATTAATGAAGTTCATGATCTAACTATCAAACAATAACTCTCTTTAGAATAACAAAATTATCTTTGAAATTGGAGCTAATTAGAAAAAATATATTTATAATGAAATATATACACATGAAGAATTAATCTACTCTATCCCCGAAAAATTTACAATAAAATCGTATTGCAATTTAATTTTTTCACGCGGACAAATTTACTAGTTTAAGTAATAAACTCTGAAAATATTGGGTGAAGTATAGAAAATAACACTGCCTTGTCATTATAATGATTGATTCATTTGTCTATTTATTCAAATTATGACACCGATTATGTAAAATCTTGTGTCCGCCGCGGTAATTATGCAAGTTCACAAGTGACAATAATTTGTTAAGAAAGTAGCAGCCAGAGGCATATATTACAAGTACGAAGCTGTAATACACAAGGCTCCATTGAAATTTACAAGAGAAGAAAGGAAATAATAAAAAGACATGGTTCTTTTGGAGTTATTATTGTTCTAACTTATAGAACAACCATTTCGTGGGAATGGTCCTGACTCCTGAGATAATAATACTTATGGAAATCCAACAGGTTTCGAGCGAGTTGGAGGAGGTGAAGGAGGCTGCTTTGGTATATAAGGCATAAGAGGAGTTCCATGTTGAATAGGTCCAGGTCTTACTGAAGCTTTTGAGCTTGGAACTGGATCTATGCGTCGGTAATCCTCCAGATTTATCTTCCCTACATCACCATCATCTGTGCTTGGTTCGTAGCCATTGCCCTGCAAATCCGAAAAATAAAAGGACATTAGGTTTTGAGGCGTGAACACTACCCTCCAGGCCTCACTTGTGGGATTTTAATGCGTTCTTGTTGTTGAAGACTATTCAGAATGGTCATCTTAGTTTCATAACATAATTCACGTCATTTACTCGCAGACTATCTAACAAGAAATAAAGGGAGGCACAACTTAACAAGTTAGGGGTCGTTTGGTATGAGGTATAAGAAGGTATAGTGCTGATATAAAAATTTAATACCATCTTAATATTTCGTTTGGTTAGCAAACCATGTATAAGTTATCCTGGTGTTAATTTTAACACCGGAATAACTTATACCTTATAGAGGGTGGGGTAATTAACATCGGTGTAACTTATACATTCTTCTTACAAATTATGCAATTGTCATATTTAAAACAACATATCAAATAATGAATAAACAACAATCCCAGCATAACTAATCCCATAACTTATCCCAATATAACTTATACCGGTATAAGTCTTCAGCGTTAGATAAAGGGGGTAAAATCCCCGTTTTTACAATTTACAATAAGCGGTTCAAATCTCGTATTCCAACCAAACAACCAATATAACTTATCCCGGCATAAGCCGTATTCAAACCAAACGAATGTAACACCAACTACTGAAGTCATTAAAGTTATCACAATATAAGGACACTATGAGCAAAAGAAAAGGCCAGCAAAAGTGGAAGTACCTGTAGCTTTCTGCTTCTTATGGTTATTGCCAATTCATTATTCCCTTGCCAAGTTGAGGACATGCCTGTGGTTCAATTATATAAGAAGGCGATATCAACACCCTTGTATGAATATAAATATCAGCTTAATTCTAGAGTTAGTAGCTCACCTCTGACCTCAGTACCTCACTATACATACCACAGCATGATACAAAACAGCAACAAAGAACTGCATAAGAAAGTATATATGCCAACTCGACAGAGGTTTCCTCAAATAGTTTTGTAATTATGCTGCAGATCACATAGTATCAAATTATGCTTCCTTCATGGTACTATTTCGCTCTTATTTCGCTATTAGTCACCCACGAATATTTAACCTTGCAACATGGTGCTTACTCACCTTCCCTATTGCTACTCTCAGTTAAACTAGTGATGCTTTGAACTATTGGACTTTGGCGTCTAAGGTGCAACATTTGAGTCGCTTTGCCCAGTAGCATGACGCTTGTATTACTCTCCACAACCCCACTTTCGTGTTTTAGTCTGGGTGCCCATCTATATGCATATGCTCTCTGTTCTCTTAGTCTGTTCCATGTGCGTTGCAAACACTGTGTAGTTCTTATTACGATGGGATGTTTGGCTAAGGTTATAAGCTGGTCAAACTGGCTTATAAGTACTTTTTGGCTTATCTACGCGTGTGGTAAAATTAAAAGTGCTTATAAGTTGAGTTCTTATAAGCCAAAAATAAACCAAAAGTCATAAGTTGGTCTCCCCCAACTTATCAAATTTCAGCTTATAAGCACTTTAGGTTTGACCAAAATATTTACTATTCTATCCCTAAAATACTTCTTTTTAAAACAAAACTCTTCGTATAGTTTTACTCTATCCCAGTTCTTCAATATATATTAAGTATTTGTTTCTTCTCCACAAACAATGTGTGCATTATTTAAGATTTTTTCTTTACTTTTGTTAATTTATACTCCACCCCTTCTAATTTATGATTGTATACTTATCATAACATAAATCATATTTATAAAAAAGATATTATCTAATCATTTTTATAATTAAAATAAAATGATAAATAGGTAGAATCTATGTAGAATCTAAAATTTTGAAAAAAATAACGTTTTTAGTAGTGTAAATTGTTATAAGGTCATTTAAGTCATTTTAACATAAAAACAGCTTATCAGCACCTTTTAATCAAACAATTCCACCTGCTTATTATTAATTTCAGCATTTTTATCAAACACGTAACTGCTTATTTTTTAAATCAGCTTCAGCACCTAATGCTTATCAGCTAAGCCAAACGGGCTCTATATGTTATTTTGTGGCTTGAATTATTTCCTTGTATTTTTAGGAAACCCATAACCCCTATAGGTTTAAGAAACCAATTGTCCTAATAGATTTCGGAAAGGAAAAACTATTGTCCTTGTCAAATTGGAAAACCTTTCTTTTATAGGTTTGGACCTTTTGGGATCCATATATAGGGGTTGTAGTTGGGGATTCTAGAGATTGTACTGTATTTTTCTTCTCATTTATAGTGGAAAACCCTCTCTGCTTTTGCCTCGAGGATTAGGCTTAGCCGAACCTCGTTAAATCCTTGTGTTGATTTTTCTTCTCTATTTGCTTTGTGTGTGATTGTGTGCTAGTTAACCCACGATCTTCCGCAACAATTGGCATCAGAGCAAGGTTCGGGTTTCTACATATAATCTAGGGTAAGATTTCTTCATCATCTTCAACAAAGTACGAAGTAGAGAAATTTGATGGGGGTTCTAGTTTCAATCTATGGAAGATTAGGATGAAATCATCCCTAGTGTTACAAGGGCTATGAAAGGCAATTGATGAGGATTTTCCTAAAGAGATGAAAGAGACAGAGAAGGCAGACCTGAAGGAGAGGGCTTTGAGCGCGATCTTCATGAGCGTTACAGATAGCGTTCTTCGGAAAATTGCTGAAAAAACTTCTGCAGGAATGGCATGGAAAAAACTGGAAGATTTGTATACTAATAAATCGCTGACAAGCCGCCTCTACCTGAAAAAGAGGTTATACAATCGCCGTATGTACGAAGGTACACCTGTTAAAACTCACATTGATGAGTTTAATTCAATTATAATGGACCTGAAGAATGTGGATATCAAAATTGAGAGTGAGGATCAAGCTTGATTGTGTTATGTTCTTTATCATCGTCTTATGATACTTTTGTTGATGCGTTGTTATATGGGAAAGACAACATTTCACTAGAAAATGTTAGTATGCATTAAAATGTGAAGAGTTGCAAAAGAGCTTTTCAGACAGCAGAATTGAGGACGAGGGTCTTGTGATTAGAGTAAGAATACAACAAATGGACTTTAACAGGAAAAAGTCAACCGCCAGATCAAAGTCTAGAGCAAGGAAGCAAAACTGTTATGAGTGCGGGGGAGCAAGGTCATTATAAGAGAGATTGTCCTAAGCTGAAGGAGAAAAGAGGGAAGCAGAAAATAGATAATTCGGCAAATAGTTCTAGTCATGGGTAGAATTTTTGGGTTCTTGATTTTGGTGCTACTTTCCACATGTGTCCACACAAGATTGGTTTGCAACTTACAAGAAAATGAGTGAAACTGTATACATAGGAGATGATGATCTATTACCAGTAGATGGTATTGGTAACATCAAATTGAGAATGTTCGATGGAATTATAAGAAACATTGAGTGTTGGCATTTTCCTCGGATAAAGAGAAATTTGATTTCTCTTTCGACTCTGGATGATCAAGGGTATAAATTTCACTCCGAGAATGGAATACTTAAAGTGTGTAAAGTCTCCATGGTACTTATGAATGGTAAATTGCATTCTAAATTGTATCATCTTCAGGCCAATGTAGTTTAAGGGGAAGCTGCTGTAGCATCTGGGAAAAATGATCCGAATCAGTCTCAGTTATGACACTTGCGACTTGACCATATGAGTGATAATGGATTGTCTTTGTTGAGTAAGCAGAATTTGCTGAATGCGTACAATCAATTTTTGAATTTTTGTGAGCATTGTGTGTTTGGTAAACAGACAAGGGTAAAGTTCAGCAAGAAGGCCAAGCACAAGACCAGAGACAAGTTAGATTATATACACTCAGACTTGTGGGATCCAAATAGAGTTCCCCTCCAAGAATGGTGCCAGGTATTTTATGACTTTGATTGATGATTACTCAAAGATGATGTGGGTGTATTTTCTGAAAACGAAAGATGAGGCATTTTCGACATTTGTTAAATGAAAGACGATGGTTGAGAGGCAGACGAAAAGAAAAGTTAAGTGTCTTTGAACTAACAATGTGTTAAAATTTTGCAATTCTGAATACGATAATTTCTGGAGCAGAGAGCGCATAGTGAGATACCGCACTTGTGTCGGAACACCACAACAAAATGGTGTTGCAGAACGTATGAACAGAATGCTTTGTGATAGGGCACGAAGCATACTTTCACATTCATGTGTTAGCAAGGATTTTTGGGCTGAAGCAATCAATGCAACTTGTTATTTGGTCAAAAAGTCTCCATCCATAACTATTGAGTTCAAAACTCCTTTTGAGATATGGTCCGGTTTGCCTACTGATTATTCAAATTTACGGATATTTGGTTGTCTTACTTATGCTCATGTGAGGGATGAAAAGCTTGAGTCGAGGGCAAAGAAGTGCATATTTCTAGGGTATGCAACTGGAGCGAAACGTTATAGGTTGTGGTGCACATATCAAAAGACTCCAGGGCTAATTATCAGCAGGGATGTAACATAGTGAATTTGTCTCTCTCTGGACAGTCAGAGGGAGAAGGCAATAGCAGAAACAAATCGTGGTGTCATTGACCGCATAGAGCTAGAAATTGAATCTCCACTAGCTCAGCCCAGTAGTTCTAGAGTAGAGGAAGTGGAGGAGGTCTAAAATATTGATCAAAATGATAATGTTGATGCACCTGGGCAACAACAACCATATAACATTGCAACAAGCAGAGAGAAGAGAGTGATCAACCGCCCGCAAAGGTTTGCAAACGTAGTTGATGTGAATCTTCTTGACATACGAATCTTGTGGGATTTGCTTTGGCAGTTGCATAGATCGTTGATGCGTTTGATTGTTATAGCTATCCAGAAATTATTCCGGGTACAGAACAAAATCGACGGATTAGTGCTATGGCTGAAGAGATTGAGTCTCTTAACAAGTTTAGGCATAGCCTAGACTTGGTTGATGTGTGTGGAAATGGGTAAAGCCCTTGCGAGGGCTGAGGGCAAGGTAGAGAGACATTGTTCCTGTTGATGAAGAGATTCAAGCCAAGGGGAAGATTTGTTGTTTTGTGGCTTGAATTATTTCTTGTATTTTTAGGAAACCCATAATCCCTATAGGTTTAGGAAAACTCATTGTCCTACTCCCTCCGGTCCACAATAAGTGACCAATTTGCTTTTTTATTTTGATAAAAAATAAGTGTCCATTTATATAATTAAGAAAAAGTTCAATTTGTTTTTTCGAAATTAACCTTATGTATGTATCCCTAAAAATTCTTTTACTCCTCACATTAACTATGCTGCAATATTGAATTAAGGGCAGTTTAGTCATGCTAACTATTATTGTCTAGAATTTTGTATTTCCTTAATGGGTATGCCCAAGCAAACTTGTCACTTATTTGGGGACCGGAGGGAGTAATAGATTTCAGAAAGGAAAAGTTATTTTCCTTGTCAAATTGGGAAACCTTTCTCTTATAGGTTTGAGACCTTTTGGGATCTATATACAGAGGTTGTAGGGGGATTCTAGAGATTGTATTGTGCTTTTCTTCTCATTCGTAGTGGTAAACTCTCTGCTTTTGTCCCGAGGATTAGGCTTAGCCGAACCTCGTTAAATCTTTGTGTTGATTTTTCTTCTCTATTTGTTTTGTGTGTGATTGTGTGCTAATTAACACACGATCTTCCGCAACACTATATTATATTATATATATACAATGATAGTGTGAAAAAAAAAATTATATATGCAATTTGGCACTATATCAGTATAATCTATTCAATAATAGTGAGCAGTAAGGGTTAGTTCTTATTATGCATTTAAGATATATACAGTGATACTGTTAAAAAAAATTATATTGGCACTTTATCTGTACAGTTTATAACAACAATATCATACTCAGTGAAATTATAATTGGAGTCCAGAAAAAATAGTGTGAACGCAGCCTTACTTCTATTTTTGTGAAGGTAGAAAGACTATTGCCGATAGACTCTCGAGACTAAGGAAAGCTCATCAATCATTAAAAGGACACAAAGTAGTAACAACATAAAGAAAATAACAACCGAAGTAAAGAAACATATAATTTTAGAAAATAAGGATTAGGAAATTATACTAATACTACCAATGCACAAGAGAAATACGCGACTACCTACTACCTTAATATCTGTACAGTTTATAACATAATATTATACTCAGTGAAATTATAAGTGGAGTCCGGAGAAAATAGTGTGAACGCAGCCTTACTTCTATTTTTGTGAAGGTAGAAAGACTATTGCCGATAGACTCTCCGAACTAAGGAAAGCTCATCAATCATTAAAAGGACACAAAGTAGTAACAACATAAAGAAAATAACAACCGAAGTAAAGAAACATATAATTTTAGAAAATAAGGATTAGGAAATTATACTAATACTACCAATGCACAAGAGAAATACGCGACTACCTACTACCTTAATATCTGTACAGTTTATAACATAATATTATACTCAGTGAAATTATAAGTGGAGTCCGGAGAAAATAGTGTGAACGCAGCCTTACTTCTATTTTTGTGAAGGTAGAAAGACTATTGCCGATAGACTCTCCGAACTAAGGAAAGCTCATCAATCATTAAAAGGACACAAAGTAGTAACAACATAAAGAAAATAACAACCGAAGTAAAGAAACATATAATTTTAGAAAATAAGGATTAGGAAATTATACTAATACTACCAGTATGCACAAGAGAAATACGCGACTACCTACTACCTTAATATTTGTACAGTAATTATAGTAAACAGTAAATTTACATTATAAATGTAATTTTGTATGCTGTAAATGCACAAGATCTTAGGCCATCTCCAACCTTTCCTCCCATTTTGGTATTTTCTCATTTTGGGGACAACTTACTTCAACCATTCCCTCATTTTCCCCCCAAAAAAGAATATTCTTTTTTATATTCTTCTCTCACTTCTATATTATATTATTATCTTTCATTTCAATTTTTATTTTTTAAATTCCATTAAACAAATTCAATCTTTTATTTTCATTAATTTGTAATTTTCATTAAAACAATTCCATAAAATTTTAAATAATATAATTTGTATGCAATTATTATATATTAACTAATAATTTAAATAACCACAACAATCCTCGGCGCCATTCACTCAATACTATAATGATTTTGGTGTATCTGGAGACGACATACCTCCCTACTAAGTTATTATGCTATTTATCGTAGTTTAAATTTTTATGTATTTTCAATTTTCATGTATTTCCAATTTTAATGTATTTTCAATTTTTATTTTTCAATTTTAGCAACATCTAATATTTTATATTTGCACCATTCATTTTTTGAGATGATTATATATTTCTTGTACAATTATAACTTATAATAAAATTAACTTACAATTTTACATAAAAATAATAAATGCACGGAAATTAATTTATCAAAATTATCCGCCAAAGTTAAGATGTAAATTAATATTATAAAGATATTACATAAATACAATTAGGTATACGTAAAGGGATAAATTATAAGAGTTAAATAATATAATAATAATAATAATGGGTGAATAGTAATGATGGAGATGAATAGTGTACCCACATATTTGAGGGAACACTATTCCTCCCCATTTAGGGGATAAAAATTGGAAAGAGTTGGAGCTTTTTTGTTGCAAAAATTGTCAACACACATGAAAAAATGAGGAAGGGTTGGAGAAGCCCGATAACTCATTTTTTGTAGTTCCTAAGGCAGAAGACAGCTAGCTAGGAAGAGTGATTATGAATATGTGACGTTAGTCACTCAAGTTGTAAGTTCTAAGTCTTTCAATAGGTTAGACCCCATATAGTTTGAAGAATGAATTTAGTAGTAAAAAACATATGTCGAAAAATTATTTACACACCTAAACGCTATGGGTGCTCCTTTATCCTATTCTTGTTTAAGTTGAGTTTAACAAAAAATGAGACAATATACATGGAAATATCTTGATTAAGTAAAGACCCCCTCTCCGCTATAGATCAAGAAATGCAAAATCTATTTCATTTAGCAAAAGAATGTTATGAACTTAAGTTAAAAAATAATTCAAATAAACGAGTTAATTAATGGCACATAAATATAGCAGATCTTAAGCTAAAATGAAATGTTTACCATTACTCGATGAGGTTCCTTCTTTGCCATAGGAAACAAAGCAAACCAATGCTGTCAACATTGTCAAGAACAAAACAGAGAACCTAACAAAAACCTTCATAATGCGAGTACACAAAAAGAGCTCAACAACTGTGAGATAATAAGAGTTATTTGAGTTTTGCTTCACACCCTTTAATATATTCAGCCCATATTTTGAAAAGTTGGTTTGGAAGCCGCGTTTTGTCACCTTATTTTCGGATTTTG
This sequence comes from Nicotiana undulata, assembly GCA_005239495.1. Taxonomy (NCBI): domain Eukaryota; kingdom Viridiplantae; phylum Streptophyta; class Magnoliopsida; order Solanales; family Solanaceae; genus Nicotiana; species Nicotiana undulata. Next base: position 5,731 of record ML272186.1, on the reverse strand, counting down.
AAAGCCAACAATGGACCAGAAAATCCGTGGAGATAAGAAGAAATAGAATAGCATTCTAGCCCATCTTGCGGTCTCTATATATAAATTTATAAAATAATTAACAAAATGGAAAATAGATAGAAAGAGACAAGTAATAGAAAAAAGAAATGATTTTTTTGAGTATTGAGGCATGAAGAAGAGCATGTGGCTGTCACTGTATTTCGAGTGCAGTGAGTATTGGGGAGCAGTAAATGAGAGAGTAAATGCTCTTTGATGTTGAGTTGCAGAAAGAAACAGTGGGGAATGAAGCGAATTGAATGCCACAGTATGGTGAAAAAACGAGCCATTGCAGTCTTTTGATTTTGAAGATTGGTTCTTGGACACGATACCACATTTCCCCTGTTACAGCAAGACGGAAATCTTTTGGCTCTTGCTACCAGTGGCGAAGCCACATTGTAACAAGGGTGGTCAGTTGACCACCCTTCGTCGAAAAATTACACTGTGTATATAAGTATAATATTACGTTTTAGAGATATATAACACATATCAAACACCCTTTATCGGGGATTGGTTTTCACTTCGTTCAAGTTTGAATACTCTCGGAAGAATTCCTAGCTTCGCCACTGCTTGCTACGCTCAAAACTTATTTCTTTTGTCTCTCAGTATCTTACTCTGCTTAGCTATTGTCTTTTTTCGTCTTCTTGAGTCGAGGGTCAATCAAAAATAAAAGTTTTACTTTTTGGGGCAAATGTTAGGTCTGCTTACACACTACTCTTCTCATACCTCACTTATGATATTTTACTGAGTTATCATCGTTGTAGCTCAGTGTATTGGGGATGGCAATGGTCGAAAAATGGATACTGCATATTGTATAAAGTTTAACCTATGGGAGACCTTTGTTTATTTGTGTGAAGTATAATGCAATACTCATTCGTCTCATGTGAACATGTTACTCAAGTAAACTAGTACTTTTGATTTTATCAAAAAGTCTTGTACACATCGAAAATTAGGTGATTTAATTTGATCCTCATATTTTGGATCCTTCCCATGAATCGGAATAGAGGGGTAGCTTTATCCTTTTCTTTTTAACTAAATACATGAAAATATTTCATTGGAGAGTAGAGGCAAGATCTTAATGATGAAAAACATGTGTAAACAGCGGAAGTAAATAATCATGATCACTTGCATATAATACAGACAACACATAATCACAGATTTTAATCAAACAAAAAATCAGTACTTATCTCTTGAAGCGTGACCGCGAGCGAAAAGTGCCTTCAAGTAAGAGCGAAATCGTCCACGAGATCATCCTCCGGTGTCACGACCCAAATTCCCCTCCCCTCCGTTTGGGTATCGTGATGGTACCTAGTCTTAGGGACTAGGTAAGCCTAACATATACTGAACAACAATAAATAAATAGCGTCTAACAACTTAGAAATTGAATTCTCTATAAACTTACAATTCCCGAAACCGATAGTACAAGTCATAAGCCTTTCTAGGAGTAAATATACATGATAAATACTCATTGTTCCGGAAATGAATGAAACAATGGAATTAAATACATCAGAAAGTGACTTCAGAGCCTGCAAATGTGCAGCAGGTACACCTTGAAGTCTCCAGCCACGTCGAGCATAAATATCAAAACCGACCCGGTCCGAAGTACCTAGTTCTGCACAAAAAGATGTGCAGAAGTGTAGTATGAGTACATCACGGTGGTACTCAGTAAGTATCAAGCCTAACCTCCGTAGAGTAGTGACGAGGCTAGGTCGAGACACTACCGAATATATAAATAACCTGCAGGATATGAATCAAATCTAACAAGAAAGGACTATCAATGTAATACCGACAACAGAAGGATATCAAGTTGCAAATAGTGGTAACGATAAGAGAAAAAGGAAACACGAATGGAAACGAGAATCCACCAAGTAAATCAAACAACAACATATTTGGGATACGGTTAAGTGTAAACGTGATCAAGTAGGGAAAAATAATATCAAATCAATCAAACAAGTGTTTCTAGAACACGATTCCAATAATTTCAACAACTCTTCATGTTACACACCGTACTTTAATATTAGGATTACTCGTAGCAATCCATATGAGCTTGAAGGGATTAAGACTATTCATGAGGTTATAAAGGATTTGTGACTATATTATTATAAGATCTCGTAAGTTTAACAACCTTGATACCGTTAGATATTATGTGAATGTGGTATTTTCTTTTAAGTGGAGTATTTTAGTAAAAGTTTTATAAGTATAATTTTTGATAGTTACCATTATTATTATTTTCAAATATGGTAAATTATACATATAACATGAGAAAGTTTATGAGATTTTTCTTACTATTGTAAAGATAGAAATTATTTTCTCACAAGAAAAGAAAGTTATCTGTTTACCATTTTAAGGATTAAGCGTACAAGAATTTGTATTCTTTATACGAGATTAGCAAAAATTAGAAGTTGAGAAAATATATGTATATTTACATGGATATTTTAATGAAATAATAGTGTGTGTATTAATTTTATATGGTACTCCATGACTATGTTAGTGAGGTGTATTAAGTGTATTAAAAATAAATAGAATTTTAAGTAATTTAAGATAATTCTTAATTATGCAGATAATTGATTAATTATTGGGTAATGAAACATTATCTAATTACCTAATAAGTGGATAAGGATTGAAATTCTCACCCCCACCGCACGTGGCAGCAAGCCACTTTCCAAACAAGCGACTCTTAGTCACTTTTAATTAGGTGGAAACCTAAGATGCTAAGGATAAGACACTTCAATTCCAAATACCTTACAATTCATCTTCGGTACAACCTAATTCCTTGCCATCTTCTTTTACCTAAAATAGATTCAAGCAAAACCTAGCAAGTATTTAAACTCTTCAATTTGTTTTATATCATATATGGCTATACTCAAGTGCAAGATGTGTCAATAACAGGATACTGAAACCTCTACTTTGTTGGTACTTAATTATAAAGGCGTTCACTTGTAGACAATGTGTTTGATCTATGTTCACAAAGACTATTAGAGAGTGAAATTTAACGAGTGAAAGCAGAAATATGGCTTTTGTTTCTGTCCTGTGCTTTGGAAAGTCTGAGAATATTGATGGCAAGTAGTAGCTACGTATTTTTCCCTACTTCAGGTATATTAACGCTATCACTTCTTTCTTTTGGCATGATCCAAGTAACGATACGTAAACGTAATGTCATTCCATAAGTGGTTCTACTTTTAGCAGTTAAGGATGTCTACGTTATCCATTCCCCTTAAAGTAATATTCAAGAATGTCTAAGTATGTATCTAGTTCCCTGTTGAGGTATTTGATAGAGATGTTAATTTTTATAATATAGTAATACATGCATCTTCATGCATATTCATTTACCACCGTGCTACGGATGGTCAACAGTCATGCATTTACCACCAGGCTATGGCCGGTCGGGCAGTTACCACTGGTTGTGCAGTGATGTATCATTATTTACCAATGATTGGGCAGTCATGCATATTCATTTACCACCGAGCTACAATCGGTCGGGCAGTCATGCATTTACCACCGAGCTACAGCCGGTCAGGCAGTTATTACCGGTTGAGAAGTTATGTATCATTATTTACCACTGGTTGGAAAGTTATGTATCATTATTTACCACTGGTTCGGCAGTCATGTATATTTGTTTACCATCGAGCTATGGCCGGTCAGGCAGTCATGCATTTACCACTGATCTACGGCTGGTTGGGCAGTTACACATTAACCACCGCGCTACGGCCGGTCGGGCAGTTACCACTGATCAGCTGGGCAGTCACGCATAATACGATATGGACAATAGATTCAAAGAGAAGTATTATATATATAAGTATAAGTATGCATATACGATGGCACTTCAGAGATTCAGGTTGATTCTTATATGTCTTTAATTAATGTTGACTTATTGTTATGTTTCAGTTCTGCCTTACATACTCAGTACATTATTTGTAATGACGTCCTTTTGTTGGGGACGCTGCATTCATGCCTGCAGGTATAGATAAACAGTTTGATGAGCCCTCATAGTAGACGATATTGGCATTCAGCGAAGGATCGGTAAGACTCCACCTCATTCAGAGTGCAACCGAGTCTATGAGTCATCGTGTCAGAATTTTGCTACAAACTCATGGACAGGCCGATACCCTGTCCCATTTGATGTTAAATAATCTTAGAGGCTTTTAGACAGATGTTCATTTTGTATAGCATGTCATAGGCCTTGATAGACCATATGTATTCATGTTTCAAGAAAAATGGTTCAGTGAAATAGTGTTTTCCACTTACAGTTGTAAATTATGAGTTGTGGCCATGTGGGCCCATGATAGTTACGAAAGGAATGAGTCCAGCTAACTCGAACTATGTATGTTCTAGTTTTGGTCGAACGATCATGAGTTATAGAGTGGTTCGCTCAGGCCAGTGTGACATCGGGTGCCAGCCACGCCTCCCCAAGTTTGGGGCGTGACAAAGTGGTATCAGAGCGGGTCGTGTCCTAAGGAGTCTACAAAGTCGTGCTTAGTATAGTGTCACTTATGGGTGTGTTGCGCGCCACATTTATAATTGAGACGCTATAGGGAATTTAGGAAATGTTACCCTTCTTTTGCTTTACGATCGTGCCATAGAGCTGAGTAGTACGAAGTTAGTATGAAGCTTTCGCTAGATTTTGTATGCACCAGAGGTGCAGGTATTACATTAGAGCTTTAAGGCGTAATGTGGAAGTGAGGTTATGAAAGAAACAGAAGATACAATACGAGATTGTAAAGTAAGTAAGGTAAATGTGAAGAAGATACAAGATACTCAAGTACGAACGCCTGTAAATAGTCGAGACTTCATAGTTTGGGTTTTAGTTTAAATTATAGAAGAGACCCTAGTGAAAACTTTGTAAATCTCTAAGAGTTAACAATCGAGGACGAATATTTTAAATGGGGGTAGGATGTTACACCCCGTACTTTAATATTAGGATGACTCGTAGTAATCCATACGAGCTTGAAGGGATTAAGACTATTCATGAGGTTATAAAGGATTTGTGACTATATTATTGTAAGACCCCGTAAGTTTAACAACCTTGATACCGTTAGATATTATGTTAATGTGGTATTTTCTTTTAAGTGGAGTATTTTAGTAAAAGTTTTATAAGTATAATTTTGGATAGTTATAATTATTACTATTTTCAAATATGGTAAATTATACATATAATATGAGAAAGTTTATGAGATTTTTCTTATTATTGTAAAGATAGAAATTATTTTCTCACAAGAAAAGAAAGTTATCTTTTTACCATTTTAAGGATTAAGCATACGAGAAATTGTATTCTTTAAGGTCGTGATGGCGCCGGACACCACTGTCAGGCAAGCCAACACTCAATAATTAATTAAATTCTCATTTTAGTCGTTTTGAAATCATTTCTTTTCATTACATTAAATAATAATTGACGAATTTCCACTGACTAAACAACAATGTCCCTAACAAATTTAAACAATGAATAATTTCCAAAGTTATCCCGGAACCCAGTGTCACAAGTGCATGAGCAATTTCTAAGAAAAACCAGTGAAAAACAATAATCGTCCGGAATACAAACGGGACAGTAAAGAAAGTACAACACAATACTCTGAAGGAGACTATGCTGGCTGCGGGTCGTCTCGAGAGGAGCATCTCACCTAAGTCCCCATATCAGTCGTGCCACTGCGTCAAGCGGGGCCACTAAATGTATACGTACATGTGCAACAAACTACACATC